>NW_017547210.1:457383-623466 GCF_001854935.1 Bemisia tabaci | reverse complement strand
GGGGGGGGGGGGAGGACGAGGAGGCACGGGGGGTGGGGGAGGCAGGTCCGCGGGCGGGAGGAGAGGGAAACAAACTGCAAATCAACCTGATCAACGATCAAATATTAAATTAATATTTTAATTCCGAGACGGGCGAGGCCTGCTCGGAACCAACGGAGCAAGTAATGAATATGCAAAGAGTCCGCGAATGTAATATTAGCTTCTTTCTTTCAATCTCCAGGTCCCCCGCCCGCCCCGCCCGCGCGGCTCGCCGTATAAATGCCCCGCGGTCCCTGTTCATTTTGACAGATAAACCCGATTTGCGCGTTGACAGGTTGTTCAAACCCCGGCTCATCTCGTTAAAGACNCCGTGCTAAGGAACAGCACCGTATGAGCCCTCAGGCGTTGCTAAATTTCCTTCGACAAATCACAAATTTTCAGGAAAATTTGCGAATATTTTCACTCCAGTTTTTAAGAGGATTTTGTTCGTAATACTATCTAAAGAGTCTGAAAATTTCAAGGGGAGATTACCATAACTATCTTCGAAAATACATGTTTATTCCGGGGCAATTTGGCAACTCTTGAATGTTCGTACGGCGTTCTTCGTGAGCGCGGCAGTCCTCCCCGGCGGGGTCTCGCGACCGCTCGTTAGGACTAGAAAAAGGGAATGTAAACATTCCAGCGATGATTTCGCGATCATACTCGATCAAATTCAGGTAATCATATTTTAATGGAATGAAATCCGTTCGGGGATGGGGCGCGCGTCCGGGCGGTGGCGCTTCTTCGGGGACGTCGCGTCGCGGCGGCGGTGACGTGACGGCGCGGCGGACGTCGGCGGGCCGTGTTTTTCGCGGCCGTGCCAAATGCCGAACGGGGCCACCGGAGGTCACGCCGATTAATTTCCCTCCTTTTCGTGTCCTCGTCGGACTCGGCCGTTGTGGGAGCTTGGCAGCTCGCGGATTCTCGCCCGCCGCACAACGGATCGAGTCGATCGGAGAGGTCCCCCCCCCCCAATTAAACGAATTATTTATTATTTATTTTACATTGTGGAACCATAATTGGACAGAATTATGGCCGAGGGCCTATATAATGTACATGCTAATAGTGTTAGAAGTTCCTATAATATTTACATATGTGTTCCCCCAAGTAGTTTCCCTTTATAGACTTATTTTATAGACGATCGGAGAGGTTGGACATGAAATTTTTGACAAAAACTGCGAATTTTGATATTTATTTCGTCATATTATCATCTTCAAGGGGTGCTACCAGAAGAAAATGTCACGAGGAAACCAATGGAACCACTTTTAGAACCTCGAAGTTTTGTGTAAGTGGAGTTATGAGTAGTATTTCTGCGAAAAATTCGACTTGATCAAAGATCTAGATTTTCCCCGAGCGCACAGTGGATCGAGTCAATGAGAGAGGTCGGACATGAGATTTTTGACTAAAACTGCAAAGTTTGGTGTTTATTTCGTCACATTTTACATTTCAAAGGATGCTTCCAGAAGCAAATTTCACGAGATAATCAATGGAACCACTTTCAGAACCTCAAAATTTTGCACGAACGGAGTTATGGGCGTTTAAAGTTTCCAAATTTTGTCCGAACTTTTTCATTGACTCGATCCATTGTGCGCCGCACAATGGATCGAGTCACTGAGGGAGGTCGGACCAAATTTGGAAACTTTAAACGCTCATAACTCCGTTTAAACAAAACTTTAAGGCTCTGGAAGCAGTTTCACCGGTTTCCTCGTAAAATTTTTCTCTGGAAGCATCCCTTGAAGTTGAATATATGACGGAATAAATATAATTTGCAGTTCTAGTCAAAAATTTCATGTCCGACCTTCCTCATTGACTCGATCCACTGTGCGTTGGCCGCGCAAACGCGTCCACTTGTTGATCGCAGCAATTCGCCCACGAAATGCATCCGTGAACATCGAGAAAAAGAAATGTTCAGAACAGTCTGTAAAATTTCATACCTTCAATCCAATCGACATTTTTACGACTGATATTTGTCTACAAAACCATTTGCCTGTGATTTACGACAAAAACATCGATATGACTAAAATGCAAAACCGCGTGCCTCCATCGCGATTTTTCAAACTTTTCGTTCCTATTTTATTTATTGAATAGAAACAGGTCAAATTTTCATTGTAAGGCTTGAAATAGATACAGAATGCGTTCGAATAAAGCCTTGTCTCCACGGGACGTTTCGTTGGATTTGTCATAGGGAAAAGTCGCACTTGCGAAGTTGGGAAAAATACTGAGTTGGTTAAAACTGATCACAATATACCGAGAAGAGTGCTAAGAGTGACTCAGAGAGTAGAAAAACAAATTTTGTTGTTTTTTCAACAGGGAAAAAGCCCGGAAGTTGAATTTCTGCGATTCAAACTTAGGACCAACCCCGTGAAACGTTTCGTGCACGAAACGTTCATGAAGACAAGACCTAATAGAGAAGAAGAATCAGAGAAGTTTTTAAGTAATTACGTTGACAAGTTTGCAAAAAAAAAGAAAAAGTATAATTGGATGTCTGCACTTGATTTTGCACTTCGGCTACCGACAAGGAAATAAGTGAAATAGGCTAAATACACACACATAATGCCTGGGAAATTCTGGGTGCTTATATCCTCCTTTGTCAAGCAGGAAGTTAATAGTAGAATAATAGTAGTACCAAAAATAAAAAACGTGGATCTCCCGGATTTTTTTTTTTTTTCAAATATTTGTAAAATTTGGACAAAATTTGATGACCAAAACGCCAAAAACACCAACTACTGTGTGAAAAAGCACTATATTTTGTAATATTCAACAGAATCCTCGGGAATTTTTCGACGCAGGATTCAACGATAAATCAAGAAATCTTCATCGTCACTCTATGCTACATTCAGAATGTACAACAGGTTTGATGTTACACTTTGATAACTAAGTCATAATAACGTGTAAAACATGCTTCCAGCGTATGAAATTAACTTTATTCGGTAGTTTTTTTTTTTTTTTTTTTTTCAAAATATTTTCCCTAGATTTTTTATTGACGACGATAACAGACTTACTTCCGAATATTTCGCAAGGAATGTCTTTGTTTGAGGGGACCCGGCAATATTTCAGAGTATAATTTCTGAAATTTACGCGAAGTCTCCTCTTCTGATGCAACCTCTGATGACGTGACTTCTCGGGCCCTAATTTTAAACGGAGCATTTTGATCGCCCCACAACTCGCCCTCCATCGGATTCGGCCGAAGAAAGGACCCCACAAATGGGTGCATCGAGGGAGCAATAAAAATGAATACATATTAAAAGCCGCAGCACGAACAGTAAATAAAACAGTACTTTACGGACGCGAGAACGGATTAGAGGGAAAAGGGTCTATCACCACGCGCACACACATCCACCGTGAAAAAAATGATTTCATACAAATCGCAGCCGCCTCGCATCGATGTCAAATCAGTTATTTTTCTCCAACTAAGAAAAACTGAACCAGATAATGCGCGAGACAATCGTTTACCTGGCAGTCCTTTGTTGCGTTGCTTCAGGAACTGCTCGTTGCGTTACGGAAATGACGTGTGTTACTTGAAGCATCTGCAATTTAAATAGAGACGAAAAAGGCCAATTGGTTATGATGCAATAAAACCAGTTGTTATGATATCTTTTTTTTTTCGCACAATGCCTCCTGGATTTGTACGATTCATTTGTCCGCATTTAAATTTCTGTGGGTTTTTTTTTTCTTTTTTTAAATTATTGGATGAGTGAAAATTCGAGACCTCAGGTGTCGCTAAGACTGTGCATGGGACTACTTTAGGTAAAAGAGCCTAATGCATTTCCTTAAACTTTTTACCATAAATTATGATCTGTGCATGTTAAAGTAGTTTGCATCCGGTCACAGGATTTTCGTTAAATGAACGTATTTCTGCCAAACGGAACGTTGTGCATTGAGACATGAGCCCTGAGACCAGCGAGAATTCATGCATAACAAGGCTCACATCATAATGCACATGGTTCCGTTTGGCAGAAATACGTCCAAATGAGAGGAACAGTTGCTCAATCTAAATAAAATCTAAGTGCGTTTGCCGCGTTTTGAATTGAACGTGTTTATGCTAAAAGGAACTATGTCCATAAGGTTCCCGTGCAATGAAATTCCTTTTACCATAAATACGTTCAATTTCAAGTCTTCGAATATTGTGAATGTTCTGGAGTCATGTTAATACAGCTGGTGCCCTTTGGTGAACGCTGTCTAAAACTCGCCCGAATTGACAACGCCAGTCCACAGAGGCGCAGAACGGGTAGGCATTTCGGCGGAAAACGAGCGATTGGATACGTCTTTTTGCCTGGGCCTCCCGCTCCGCCTGTTTTATGAATATTAGCTCATTTACAAGCGATGGGACTGTTTCGTTTCTGATCCCTGAATTGTCTTCGGGATCGGAAGGGTGCTCCCGACCCGTCACATTGGCAGGCCGCGGGCCACCCCTTCCCGCGCCGCGCGTGGTGCTGCCCCGATAATCGGGTAAATATTTTATCATTAGACGATGAGGGATGAAAGGATCCGGCCTCACGGCGGTGCCTTTGGTTTGCGGCGGGTTCGGAAAATCCACTTTTGAAATGCCGACGCTAGGTCGACGCGGAAGAAAGGGACTCGACTATACCTCCCTTCCGCTAACGCACATTGGGAAGAATCAGTGTGATAACGGGAAAAAACCATGGGTCAGAGCCATTATTGGACGTATTTCTGCCGAATGAAACTATGTGCGATATGACGTGAACCCTGTTGTGCATATACTCTTATGGGTCTCAGGGCTCATATCTCAATGCACATAGTTCCGTTTGGCAGATTATGCGTCCAATTAATTCCTAAACGCGTCTACTGGGCGTATTTCTACCGAACAGAGCTACATGCAGTTTTGACTAATTTCGCGGCCAAGTCCCTACTTTTACTCGTGGAAATATGATGGGTATCGTGAATATCTGAATGTTGATACCAGTTCGGTTTTGATTCACCCCACTCGATGGCGCGACGACGCGGCGCGGGGACATAATGCTCATCCCCGAAGAGGATTTGGTTAATGCCGGCGCGAGGGCGCGAGGTATAAGCCATGGAATTCATGCGAGCCGGCGTTCGAGCACTAAGGCAAGACCGATGCAATCTAAACAAGACCGATTTATATTGCCAAAAAACACTCGTAAAGGCGGCTGTTAACATGTGTGCGTGCGTATTTACACGGTCTGTACACGTTCGTAGTAAGTGTGCGAGGAACCGGCAGTTCAGATATATCAACGGAATTTTTCCGTGTGCCTTTGGAGCAACGGTCGCTTTGACAAGATTAAAATAAAATAAAATGAAGTAAAATATAAAAAAGAGAAAAAATCAAATAAAATAAATTAAATGATAAAAAAAGCAGGAAAAAGATAATATAAAATAAAGTAAAAGCTAAGAGAAGGAAACAAAATAAAATAAAGTAAAAGATAAAAAAGGAAACAAATAAAATAAATTAAAAGATAAAAAAAGGGGAAAAAAGGAAAAAAAATAAAGTAAAGTATTAGAAAAAGAGGGAAGAATAAAGTAAAATAAAGTAAAGGATAAAAAAAGTAAAAAAATAAAAAAAATAAAATAAAGTAAAAGATAATAAAAGGGAAAAAATAAAATAAAGTAAAAGATAATAAAAGGGAAAAAATAAAATAAAGTAAAAGATAATAAAAGGGAAAAAATAAAATAAAATAAAGTAAAAATAGGAAAAAATGTAATAAAATAAAATAAAGGAAAGTGAAGAAAAAGGTAAAAAAGGGTTAAAAAGCAAGGATTTGGTTTGTAACATTGAATGAGAGTTACGTCCCTCTGTCGGCAAAACGACAAACTATGGATGTTTTTTTGGTTAAAAAAAGCTATTGCAGTCTCTCTGCCGCCTTTTCCCATTTTCGGTAAGTTCCGTGGGAGGGTCAAGATTCGCTTCGGCTGGAAGGCGAAATTATGTCAATTGGAACTCCGGCCGGTGAACATGTACCGCTGGATGGATTATGCAATTTGCGGTGGATGGCGCTGTGCTGCACCATTTTTTTATGGTTTCGGAGGCACGCATGCGTGAATCTAATGTTTCATCGTCGTTCATCACTCGCCGATGTTGCAAGGACATTTCGCTCGTCGTCCAAGAGTGCAATCTCTCGGTTGCCCAAGTTCCCGAGAGATCTCTCGTCAGATTGAGATTTTCATCATACGTATAAACAATCATTTTCATGATACGTTTGTGCTGCGTAATTTGCAAAGGAAATATTTTCAGGAAAAGGATTGCCTGCCGTACGTCATCACCTTCCAGCCAAAGTGTAACAAGCACCATGCGAAATTTCGAAGAGGAGGAAACATCGTGGAAGTTTTTAAGAAATTAAGTCACTAGTTCTGCCGTGCTAAGGAAGAACGCCGTATGAGCCTTCAGGCGTTGCCGGATTTCCGTCGATAAAAACCTAATTTACTGGAAAATTTTAAAGTATTTTCCCCTAAAATTCTCAGATGATTTTGTAGGCAATTCAATCTAACATATCTGAAAATTTCAAGGAAAAGTATGCTTAGTTATGTTTATTCCTTTTTCTTTATTTGCAGCCTTTTCCCCAAATTAAGTTGTTCTTTTATTATGCTTATATCGCGTCAAAAATATATTTTTCATCCGGGGAAATTTGGCAACTCTCTAATGTTCATACGGCGTTCTTCCTTAGTGCGCGGCAGAGTTTACGGGAGGTCTGCAACGTTGCCGATGAGACACGTGGTTTTTTACTTTGGCAATCGATATGAAGTGAAATTTGTAAAACATAACAACGGTGAAATTCCCAAACCACGTATCTTGTTCGCGGAGTCAACAAATATTCGCTCTCATTTTATTATTTAAAGGATAACAAAACAACATCATTCCTTAAAAAATTTTCAGAAGTCTTTTCGCACAAACAGGAAAAAATCACGGAAGTTTTCAAGAATTGATGCTGAGTACTTCTTTGTTTAAAAAATATGTATAGACAGGTGGTTTGCAACGTTGCGAACCAAGCTACGTGGTTCACTGGAAAAAAAAAACACATTGGATCTAGAGTCCAGAGTCTCCAAAACATTGACAAAAAAAAAATACTCTTGATTCAATTGGATTTTTGCTTGAATCAAAACGAAATCCGCTTAAATTAAGAGGCTTGGTTCTTGATTTAAACTAGATTGTGATTGAATCAAGAGTGCTTTTTCTTGTCGATGTTTTTAAGATTCTGGACTCTAGATCCAATGTGTTTCTTTTCCAGTGTTTGGGAGTTCCACCGTCAACAAGGAGTTAAGATTTGTTCTTGATTTTCTCTAAATCAGAATGTAATAACTGAACAGATTCATCCATGGGACCCCTCCATTGACGTTTTCAAAGTATAATTGGACGATTCTCTCCTACCCCATTCGTATCTTTCCGCGAATTTTTTACACTCTGGAATGCAAAAATTATCTCACTACTTCTCCCACCGCTGTTTCTGCATTATCCTTCGAGGGACTTTTAAAAGACTCCAAGTGTAATGAATCCTAAAAGCCTTAAAAGTCGTTAACTTGATGCATTGAAAACAAACCGCACATTCGGTAGTGCATGAGATTTTAGCCTTTATCTTAAGTGCACGCTTGGCACTAGTGTAACTAGTCAGTGTTTAAACGGTTGTCAAACTGCGATTCAGAAATACCTTTTTCAATCTCCAAATGAGTTCCGCTCTTTCCCAACTGACAACGTGGATAGTATTCCTTGTATAGTGACCTGTAATGGATCTTTTGACTGGTTTTAATGGAGCCAAGCTGCTTTTTCGCATCGATAGAAGCTTTTGAAACAATAATGCCACTAATTTCTGATCGCATTCGAATTTCATTTACACTCATTTATTCGGAAAAACGATGAATCTCCTGCAATGTGACAACTTCGCACATACAACCATCCGATGATAAGAATATAGTGGTTTTTAATTCTTCCTTCCCGGACTGCGTACTTGCTTGATACGAGAAAAATTGGTAAAAGCTACGCTAATTTGGTCTGGCTCTTGCTAAGAGGCCACGGATTAAAATCCTTACGTTAGTGTCGCGGTTCCTTAGCTTTGAGAATCTAAGAGGCAGGGGTGCTTTCTCTTGGTATTCACAATTCATGATTTTAAAATTTGCACATTTCGTTCTTGCTACCTGCATTTTTATCTAAAAAGAAAATATTCAGTCAGTAATACTCTGACACTAATGAAAATATACTTTATTATTTTAGTTAGCCTCTACTTTAGATAAAGTGTACACTATACCTGCATGGGGGTGAAATTATTTAGTAAATGAAGATTAAATAATGAAACGAGAATGACTGAACACTACTGCGAGTTGGCAGAGGCGAAACTATCGTTTTGCTCGAAGTTTTGGCGATAATTGCTAACGTTGACTTAGATACCGTGACTAAATTCACAGACAAAGATTAGAACGTATACCGATGGTTCCCGAAAAATTAACGAATTAGATGAAATAGACAAATTATGGAGTAACCTTTTTCAATCTAAGTAATAAAAGTTATGACCTACCCTTCGTAAGAAAATAAACGTGCATCTGCAATAATGCTCTGTTTTTCATGTCGATTCGTCTTCTTCTCCCAACCCTCAAGTCATTCATCGTAATGTTTTCAGGAGCGGTATGACGTGGAAAAGTCGTTTGCTTTCATTTGCTTTTACTCTAATCAGCCTTCGGAGTGCAGATTGGTTTTTTACTCCCCGACGGAGAATCGAATAGCAAAAAGGAAATTTTCAATAGCGAGTAAGGAAGGATGCGGAAAAGCGTAAAATATACCTCGACAACGGAATAAAGAAAAAAAAGGAAACTTGATTCAGTTAAAACAAAAGCAAAAACAAACATAAGTTAGTATGATTGATAGCGTTCCCGATGCGATGCAAGTGTACCAATGGAGATGTTGCATGTGTGAGGAATTTGCGATTTAACTGTTGATTCCTATGTAAAATTTCGCGAGAAACACGATGGTGCCACTGGTTTTCTCTGAAATCATCTCCCAAGCTCAAAAAAGCTCTCAACTTGAGGCCAAAATGGAAGGGATATCCCACGCTATCCTGAGAGGCCACCTATACATCAAAACAAACTCTTCATGCAAAGATAGGGAGCAAATACATTAGCAGTGATGCCGTGTTTTCAGTTTTAGAATCCCCAAATAAAGTGGGAGCCCTATCAATGTATTTGCTCCCTATCTTTGCATGGAGAGTTCGTCTTGATGTAGAGGTGGACTCTCAGGGTAGTGTGGGATATCCCCTCCATTTTGACCTCAACTTGAGAGCTTTTTTTGAGCTTGGGAGTCAGAGAAAACCAGTGGCACCATCGTATTTCTCGCGAACTTTTACACAAGATTCAATAGTCAAATCGCAAATTCCTCATACATGCAACATCTCCATTGAATAACAAGAGGACAATTTTCAATAGTGAGTAAGGAAGGACGCGGAAAAGCGTAAAATATACCCCGACAACGGAATAAAGAAAAAAAAGGAAACGATTCAGTTAAAACAAAAGCAAAAACAAACACAAGTTAGTATGATTGATAGCGTTCCCGATGCGATGCAAGTGTACCAATTGTTACAAACTCCATTTCTATAAATTAATGTCACGTATCGGCGTGACCAGTTCCAGTCGCGGTGGAGTTGTTAGAGTAACGCACTCTGCCTTGCTTTGCCAGACCTAACCAAGAAACCCTTACACGAGCCTCCCGCGGAGGGAAAAACCGGGGATTTCCCCTGTGAGTCGGCAATAACTTTTCCCTACGCAAACATTTTACAAGCTGGCGAATTGATGCTGATGTTTCCACTCGCTGTTGGGGCGGCCGTCAATATCAAGGGATTCCCGTGTAGTGGTGTATTGGTGTGTGTATTACTGTATTGGTGTTCGGGGACATCCGTGAAAAATTTATCATCGCCTGGGTAGCATTGCGATGTGTGACAACGAGAGGAAGAGAGAGGATTTCGTTGTTGTCTTGTGGGGTCATCTGGGACGTATGTTTGGTGGTCCATACGAGTGGTGCATGTACTTTTTTCCTCCCAAAACATTCATCAAGCCTTATCTTGTATCCCGTCAATACGCGAGAGGCATAATTCTCATTGCACTCATAATGTTTCTGAAAAGTTTGCTATTTGCATTTGTGGCTAGCGCCATTTTTCCGGTGAGAAATCATTTAAATGGGGGTTTGGGAATCGGATGTGCGGCGATCATTTGCTTGAAACTTGGTCTCTCCAACGATAAAGTAAGTTTAGAATTTATTAGACGGGTACTTTTCTTGCTATTCGTGAATTAAGTAACACATGTCGAGACAAAATGGAATAAGTGTAATGTGCATATCTTTAATAAATTTAAGTTAGTACCATTAACTTTTGAAGTAAAATAGAATTCAGAAGATTCATTTGATTAGATTTATAAAGGGGTTAGTAAATAAAACCTTCATCTTCACGTTTAAAACCAAGATCTCGTTATTGTTCCTTTAAATGGTGAAATAAATATCAGTTTCACCAACAGAATTTAGTTTTTACCAAGGTCCAGTAAAATTAAGGAGAAAGTTCAATAATTTTACCGAGATTTCTCGGTAAAATTACCAATTCCATAAACGGTAATTTTACCAAGAAAAAACTGGGATCAAAAAGAACCCTGAATCCTTGGTAATTTTACCCTTTTCTTAGTAAATGCACCGAGATTTTTTTTCAGCGCTTAATGGTGTGGACCCAGCGCCATTTCTCCACCTTGTTCCACTTCGTACTCATATCACTCGGGGTTTTTGAGCGCGTCATGGACTCCGGCACCGAATTCCACTCCTCGATTTTCAACAGTGTAATACTGGAGCAGTATTCACTGCAAAAAAAAACACATTGGATCTAGAGTCCAGACTCTTGAAAACATTGACAAGAAAAAATACTCCTGATTCAATCGGATTTTTACTTGAATCAAAACGAAACCCGCTTAAATTAAGAGGCTTGGTTCTTGATTTAAGATGGATTGTGATTAAATCAAGAGTACTTTTTCTTGTCGATGTTTTTAAGAGTCTGGACTCTAGATCCAATGTGTTTTTTTTCCAGTGTTGCATTTAGTGGTGTGAAACGTAACATCCAGGGATACTGCGAGAGCTCCAGCTTCAGAGAGCAGCAGGCTAATTATTGAAATTGATAGACAAAGCGATAGACAAAGAAGACATAGGGAGTATGCAGCGATCCTATTGGTTGAAATGAGTGGTTCCTGTACTCAAAGGGAGAAGATTATAGACTAACTGTCGGGTCACTCGTGGGTTGCCGTTAGTTAGTCTATTACCTACCTCCTTTGTCCACTGCAACCACCCGCTTCCACCAATAGGATCTCTCCATATCTCTTTTGTCTCCTTTGTCTATAGCTTTGTCTATCAATTTCTATAATTGGCCCGCTGGGCTGAAAGCGTTGAACTCAACGACGGGACTCGTTGACGAGAGCGGCGCGGCGGGCGCTGAAGCTGGGGTCGGAGTCGGCGGCCGACTGCAACATCCGTCTTAACGGCGCTAATGAAGACTTCGCTTCCAGATCCGTTGCCAAACGCCACTCGACTCGGCCGCGCGACGGAGCCGACTTCGCAGCAGTCGCCCAAGTCCGGTTAATAAGCACCGATGCATAGCACAAGCTCAGCCGACTTAACCTCGCCCGGCTAAATGAATTTATAATGCTACCAGCCTTACAGGAATCGTCCGGGATGCCTCACCCATCCATCATTTAAGGGCTCTCTTATGTAAATAACGCAACCTTCTATCAAGTCTCAACAAGGTCCAAACTTGTTCTGCGGATTAAGCTCTCGACCTCCCACCCCACTTCCCCGACGGGTGACCGCTACACTCCCGTCCGAGGGAAAAACGCTGTATGAACATTCCAAAGCTGCCGGATTTCCTTCATTTTTGAAGAGAGCTATGGATATTTTCCCTCAGAATTTTCAGAAAATTTAGGTGAAATTGCGAATAAAATTATCTGAAGGAAAAACGTTCACAAATTTCCCCGAAAATTCGTGATTAATTGAAGGAAATTTGGCAACGCCTGAAGGCTCATACGGCGTTTTTCCTCAGCGTGGCAGTTTACGTCATTATTTTTATTCCTCGTTTTTTTTTTACTTACTTTTACCGCGCCCTCCCCGTAATATTATTTCACCGTCCGGGCACTAATCTGATGGGAGTAAATGATATTTTGACTCGGCAAATCCCCTGTCGAATTGCCACCCCCTTGGCGGTGGGAATCATGCAGCGGCTTATCTTAGATTAACCAGTACACGAGTTCGGTCTTACGTCACAGGGATTTCTAAGTCTCGTTCGGTGCTTATCACGTCGCAATTGCCAAATTCATCCGGGAAACTCGCCGGAGTCCCTGCCCTTGGCCGGGAAAACCGGCGAGGGCTGACGGCGCCGCATAAAAATAACAACTTCTGTTCTTCATTTTCTACATTACACATTAAAATGCAGTCACGAGCCCATCCTTTGATCCCCCGTTTTTCAACCCCCTCCCCCTTCGCGCTCCCAGCCCCTTACCCCGCAACCCTTCCTGTCAATCCGACAGGCTGACAATTCCCCAGCGTCGTTAATGCACGCGTTTTTTTAAAAAAACAAAATTGCTCTTTAATCCCTGACCGTGCTCCTTTTTGGCCTTTAACCGTTGCTCATCCTCAGCAAAATGCCCTCCTCAATGGGACGTGGACGTGCTCAAGCTTGACCAGAAGTCGTCGACTTAATTCTGTTTTCGTTCTAACTAATGGTATAATTTTCACTCGTACAATGGCATTAAGTACACAATTATGCAGCCAGTCTTTCGTGTCAGGCTTAAAAACAGGCTTAATTTGAAAGGACTGTTACGAAGTTTTTAATGGGTTAACTGTGATGATTTTGTCATAATACCTTCGGTGCTGTAACTATCCTTAATATGATGCCGAATCCACCGTATTATTAAGCGCTCAGCCGATAGGCAGCGCTTTTTGATTTCGACTTGCCTCTGATTACTAGTGTACTAGTGCTAATGCGTTTAAATGGCGCACCAGCTCATCGATGTGTAGGTTTTTTTTGGGGGGGGGGTCCATTTTTAAAGTAAATAAAGCTGTGAAAACTGTATTTTATGCTTTTAACGTAATGCGCAGGTAGTTTCGATCGTTTGTCTATAAAAAAATTTCTTAGCGGTAGAGTTATTCTTATCGAAATTGATCGTTGAACTGAAATGAAGTCTAAAAAAAACGCGCCTGATGAGCTCAACGGTGAGCTCATTTTCGGGAAACAAAAATACGCGTTTACAGTTTCCTTGGTAACCTTTGTTTGCTATCAGCTGATGTTTTATTTCCATTTCCCAGCCAAGTCGACGGAGTTTATACGTCCTTCCTTCACTAAATACATTTACTAACACCTGAGCGCTTTTCTAATACGACAGTATTAGAACTTTTCCGCTTGTTCACACTTGCGATACTCTCATGTACTTCTCTCGAAAGGGTTGTATACGATTTATTTTTTATTTTTCAATACAATCAACAACATAACACTCACGCCCCCATTTTCCGACTTTTTGCCTCCCTCTTTGTCACCTATATTTCATGAGCCTTCAGCAACTGCTCCTCTGTAAGACTCCTAAATGATTTAATTTATGGGTGGCCTCTTGGCGGCATCTTGGAATATTCAACAAATATGCGCTGGGATGTATGCGGAAATATCCAACACAATAAGTCTGCAGAAATGCCTCAATTTGCACATGTCATCACTTTCCGGCCAAAGTATCACAAGCGCCATATGAAGTTCCAAATTTCCACCGCCATTTTATCTTTTACAGAGAAATTATTGGTAGAATCTGTTTGAAAATTTCGCTGAATTTTAACGACGGCACGAAGAAAATTCAATTAAATTTTCGGACGGTCGAAAGATCGTTGAAAGATCTGCAAAATAATAAAACGGCGGCGGAAATTTTGAAACGTCGCATGGCATTCGTGATACTTCGGCCGGAAGGTGACGAAGTGTGCGAAAACCCCCACCTTCCGTCGCAGCTCTGCCAAACCTCGGACGCTCCTGAAAATTGGAGCCACGAAGTGCTGGAGAAGAACCAAGTTGACCTATAGAATCGGAAGATGGAAATACAAAGATAAAAAGCGTCCTCTGATGTCAATCGTCCATCATGGAAGAGCGGAGAAAATNNNGCGTGGAAGAGGGAGGGGGGGCAAGGACAAGAGCTATAATTAATTTTGCCACATTTTTCACGGCCCCCCACTCGGAGGGGGCTTGGTGGGAGCCAAAGGTGGTAAAGAGAGAGAGGCTCGAGGTATTAATTTAAAAGTGGATGGCGCACAGTGGTTCGAGTCAATCAGAGAAGTCGGACATGGAATTTTCGACAGAAACCGCAAATTTTGATGTTTATTTCGTCACAATTTTAATATCAAGGGGTCCATCTGAGAGAAAATTTCACGAGGAAACCAATGAAACCACTTTTAAAATCTCAGAGTTACGTATAAACGGAGTTATGAGCGTTTAAAGTTTCCGAATTGTGTCCGACCTCTCCCATTGACTCGATCCACTTAGAGTCCCCTTATACTGAGAGTCAAGACAATTCGGCTCATGAATGTCACAAACGGGAATAAAGATTACAGAATCAGAACGTTTTTCGTAATCTTTGATCGGCCATTCTCAAATGCCTTTATCCGTTCCTCCTCTCATTCCGTTTGTTCCTTGCCGAACCCGTAATTCTCTGTTCCATTCCAGATTATAATCTTTGCAATTGGTGAAAATGTAATATTTATTCCCGTTTGTGACACTGTGGAGGCCTAAAATACGGGAACCAATCAGAAATGGATTCAAATTGTCTTGACTCTCAGTATAAAGGGACTCTAGATCCACTGTGCGGCGTTGCCATTGGCGGGGGACGGGATTCGCGGAGCCGAGTTTCCCGCGCCGGGGCGACAACGCACAACGCGGGGCCCAATCGAATGCAACCTGGGCGGAGGGCAGAAAGAACAAAGGTTCATTACGGCGCATCCGAACATCATAACATCTCCATATCCCGCCGTTGCGAGTCCCATCGGCCGCGGTGCCAACTTAACGACCAAAACAAATAAAGCAGCCGGACGGGAATTATGCACGCTCGGCGTCGTTAATTTGTTGTACGGCGGCTCCGATTTGTTCCGCCCGCGCCCGCACGGAGATCGCCCGCGAATAAATCCCGCTATCTGATGCCCGTGTCTTTCGGGATAATTGAGAACCATTTAAGGACAATAAAATGATTTACTCGCCGCCTCGGAGGAATTTACATATTCTTATCTGGAACAATCAGCCCGGCGCCCCGGACCCGCCAAGGGTCGTTTTCATTACGGGGGTGCGAGCCGAGGCTTCTGGTCTTGCCTGGTTATTAACCTTAAAACCCTGCAAATAAGCCTCCGCGAGATAGGACACATATTAAATTGCATCGGGGCTCCCCGCATTGTCCCGATAAGCTTTTTTACCAAGTTCTGACCCCCTGTTTCCTTAGGGCGTCTGCCCGATTCGACTCGCCGTGTCGCTATTCCTTCGGCTCCCTCTCGGATTAGTTTTTGTTCTAAGTTATGGCGGCGTGATTCCTTCATCTTTGGCCTTGTCGTAAGAATCAGAGACAAAGAGACCCTCCACTCTTACTAAGGAAAACAGCAGTATGAGCCTCCAGAAGTTGCCAAATTTCCTCCGATAAAAACCGATTTTACTGGGAAAATTGCGAATTTTGTTCACCAAAATTTTCAAACAATTTTGCACGTAGTTTAATCTAAAATATCTGAAAATTTCAAGGAAAAATATGCATGAATGATGTCAGAAATTCATGTTTTATCAATGGAAATTTGGCAACTCTCAAATGTTCATACGACGTTCCTCCTTAGCACGGCAGCACTGAAATCTCAGCAATGGTGGAAGCTTTTAATTTCCAGACTCCAATATTCAACTGTCGACCAACTTACTAGGTCGATCCTTCACAATTTGTTGAGAATTTCGTCTCTCAAACAAACCGAAGTTTGGGAAACTTTTTTGGCTCATTATACGTCACCCGAAGCTCATCACTCACCTATTAGATAACTGGTAGGTCAACAGCGGGAAAAGGGTGCTCCTTAATAATTGGACTGCATTTTGCAATTTGGAGCCATAAATTCTGGCTCATCTGAAAAAAAAAAAAAACACTTTTGTGCATAGGGAAACTATTGGCACATACGTTGTTCTTAAACCGGGCCAGAATTTATAGTTCCTTATTGCATAATGCAGTCCAATTGTTCTTGAGGAAGTGTTGAATCTCCGAAAGTAAAATCTTCAACTTCTCGACAAGAGGCCATAGTGGAAGGTCCCTCCTAAAAATCGCCGTTTGAAGATAACCTTTTTGACGGTAACGTACCACATTTCCACTTTATAAAGCTCCTCTGCCACTCGAGCTCAACGGTGAGTTTATCATCACAATTTTAAAAATCATAGGGTAAAATCTAGAGTGCTGTCCGCTGCGGAACTTACAAGGGTATTGCTCCAGGCAACCGGAGGAAATATGAGTGGGGAGAGGAATTCACTCTTTTTGAGGAGTAAATTTTGCTCTCACGGAATGGATTTCTTTCTTTTTCTTTTTTACACTCTGACTTTTTCGGGGGACGAAAAAGACTTCGGAGTGAAAAGGCACTCCAGATTTCCCTCCAAGATCCCTAACGGCGCAGTTTTGTTAGAGTTTGATTCAAACCTAAGAACCCTAAATGTTTCAAAAATGCATTTTTAAATGTTGCCATGACATTTTGATTAACGTGATACGAGGAAACATCATTCGCCGATACGTCAATCGTCAGTACGTTTAGCTTAACGATAAACTGACAAAAAACCTACCCTAAAGGGTTTTATGATTGCCAAATGTTTATCTGGGATTTTCCGGAGTGGCTTCAAGAAACACCTGATTTTAACTTCACTAGAAGTAGGTTTTAAATTTCCTTTCAGTACTTTGAGTGGGCAGTTCGGAGGGTTTTAGCGTATCAAGCGTTACTTATACAGCAAGCACTCTTCGTCCTGAGTGTAGATACTGACACTTGGATCTTAGTTCGATGCCGTAATGTAACAGTCATGATTCCTGGAGTGCCACAACTTATTATGAAATGCACGGTTATAAATGGGAAATTTTACGGTTTGACATGTTTGTGTGCATATGTTTTTACGAGCACGGGACGACTTTTATTACACTATTGTTTCACAAGACCATCAGAAGTAATTATATTATTTTGTTACCTAAATGACGTCGTCGTCCCTCCAATGTTCAGCTAAATATTCATGAAAAATACAATGTTCTTATTTCTATTTCCTATCTATATGACTTCTCCTAATTGCTGGCCTCGATGAAGGAGAATTATTTTTATAAAAACTACTGAGGGTGACCTCTAGTGACTTGTGTCACTGCTTGTCTGGTGAGACTTTTCGAAAAAGTTGAATGAAACACAGTTCAGCAAAAAAAAAAAAAAAAAAAAAAAAAAAAAAAAAAAAAGCATGATCATGAGAAAAGGATTAAACAATGTGGCATTTTCCAATAATGAACTAATATTGCAGGCTCTAGTCATAGCCAAGTGGAGAGGAATAAGTATTATCCCACTTTAATAAATTAATTAAGAGAAAACGATTTTCTGTCTAAAATTCATTCTGCCATTTTCCATTACTCTCTGTGGAATTGGAACCGTCCGAGAGTACAACATCTTCTAGGCTCCTCTGTTAACCGAGAAAAAACATTACGTAAAAGAAAAGAACTACGCGAAAAACACCAACTGTGACTCCTTTCTGAAAGATCAACTCGGCATTCGAATAATACGCGGAGCGTAAAACGGTGGATAATATACGCATTTGGGTTAGAACCCAACATGCAACTTTTCTAACTTAACGATGTGCCGGGTTGCATATGTTCAATTTTGCGGGCAAAATCTGAGATCTGCCCACGATCTTCGCGTTGGGGTACAGGTGAAATTAGTGTTCATCCGCAGCGTGACGCGCCTTTTAATCAACTATTAAGACGCTCCACTCGCCCAGATTTGTAAGGCAATGTTAACAAACGGAGATGCTTTCCGAAAGACGAACTTGGTATCAGAATAATACGCAGAACTTAGAACAACGGAAGAATACAGCAAAGTCAGTGGCGTGGCGTGAATTGCGATATATCGATTGTTATGCCATTTAAACCTACGGAAAAGGATCGATAGACAGGGTGTTCGCAACGAACACCTTAAAAATAGATTCTTTACCATGGGTTTAAATGGCATAACAATCGATATACCGTAATTCACGCCACGCCACTGACCAAAGTGAGTTTGGACACGTCATGCAGCTATAAACTCCGCAATAGGGCCGGTGGCACACGCTCGAGAAAATCGCGAAAGCTGTACATCGCGAGCGCGCGTAGCGTAGGCCGTTAACAGATCTCACATTTCGCCCGCAAAATCGAGCGTATGCAACCCGGCCCACCGCGGAGTTCGAATAGTTGCATGTTGGGTCCGAACCCAACTTCCTATATTCTTCCATTGTTCATCGCGTTGTTTTGAGTTGAAGGAGCGTTCCTTACTTACGATCTTAAATAAAAGGGCTTAGATTTTATCAAAATGCTAGTTATAAACATACAAGCTCATTTATCTGAACCGCAAACCTATAGAAACACATATCGCAAACGTAATCTTTCAATTTGAACGTGGAATCGAAATAAAATCTGCATCAAAATCATACGGTGGATTCAGATTTACTACCGTTCTACACGCTTTCCATAATTTAAATGGAGCTACTTCTAAGTATGTGAAGAGAGAGAGTTTTATTTTAAAACTATACCTAGTGCGACACCAAAGAAAAAAAATAAATAAATAAAAAAAATAAAAAAAAAAATAAATAAAGAGGAAAGGAAAGAAAACGTACTTGAAGTAAAAATTTAACAGCTGAATGGTGGTGTTGCTGAGCAAAAGTTGCTTGAAGCATTGGATGAAAAATACCCACAACTTACCAAAAAAATTCGCATTTTATAACAAAGAATTTAGCAACGTCTGAAAGTTCATACGGCGTCTTTCTTTTTCCTTAGCACAGCAGTGTAGCGTGACCCAACAAGGCAGAAGCAGCGTCATTTTGCGATGAATGGTGGTGCGGTGGGCTGTGTTGCGAGTGGGCTACTGGGTAAAGCGATACTGCAATGACGCGCTCAAAGGCATTGAGCTACTTGGGCTTGGAGCGACATTTAGCCTAAAGACCTTTTGCTCTGCGTATGGAACCTTGCTCGGAAAACGCCTCTCTGGAAACTTCAAGGTTGTATCAAACTGAAGTTCACCGAGGTGTGCTTCATGTTTCGCTCGGTATACACGTCAAGTGTCGTATGAGAATGCAAACAGCGGGTTTAACTCGAAATTATCAAAGTTCCATCGTAAAATATATAGGCATTCACCGAGAAAGAAGATTTACGAGAAAGTAGCTAGGAATACTGAAAATTGGATGTTCCATGTTTTACATGTGGCGGGATGTTTTTATTTTTTTTTTTTATTTGTTTAAAGTTATTATTTATTTTTTTTTTTTGGTGGGCGTAATTTTGCTCCATTATCATGAAAATCATGATCGTTTTCTTCTTACATCGCAAAATATCTCTCAAAATTTGTATGGAATACTCTGTTGGATACGACCGATTCTCCTGGAACCCTGCGCAATACTTGCAAAGACGAGTCCACCAATCAACTCCGAGTCGGACGGGTCGGCCCGTGCGCCCCGGTGCGACCTTAAGAAATAAACCCTCGCTTGTACGTAAATTCGCTCCTTCAAAATCTCCTTCAATTGGACGTATTTCTGCCTATTGAAACTATAGACGAGTCGGAAAAATGGAGTGTGCTGTACGCAGTGTTCGAAACTCACAGGCGCCAACGCGCCAAATGCGCCTAAAAAATCGGACATGGCGCCTAAAAATTGGGCTTGATGCGCCACATGGCTCCTAAAACTCAAAGGTGAGTTTCGAACACTGGTTGCTGTAGAAAGCTGTTTATGAAACAATGGAAATGTAGGATTTTACATTCTGTCAAACGGAACTATGTGCCAACTGAACGCGGCACTCATGAGCTGTAGGCATGGCCAAAGAGCGTTGTGAACAGGGCTCATGAGTTAATGCCGATCAAAAGCGACGGTTTCGTTGCCACTGACGTCACTGGCACTTAATAATTCCCATTCATTCTCACGGCCCTCGACTAACGAGCACACCCCTTCTTTCCCACCAGTATCTGGTTCCTCTTAGCAGAAATATGTCCAATTTGAAGATTTTCACCTGTTCGTTCATCAATCTATAAATCTGCGCCAAATTGTATCATCTCTTTGTCCCTAAAGTAAGGACCACAAATTATTTGATGAGCAACTGACCAATAATAACCACGGTGGATCTATTTCCCATGCGGTGCGGTGAGAGCGCGGTAGGTCCGCTTGCCATTATCCCCATAAATAACTCGTCTATAATGTTTAAGTAAATATCCGAGGGGGAGGGACGGAACGCCAGGATGTAAGAGGTTCAAAGCTACTTTTTAGCCAAATTGTGGCTGGAGCCGTAACGAGGCCCCACTTATTGAGGTATTTTCACCGGCAATCAGGCGTTGATGTGAAACGTCAAAGGAGGCGGATTCTTCCGAAACAATGTGAGTGCGCGTATAATTACTGGGTAGAATCGGAAACCGGAGGAGGTGGGCCGTGGAGGAAAAGGTGGAAAAGGGGAAAATTAAAAATCCCAGGAATTCCATTCAGATTCGGATCGCCGTGTGTGCTAACGTTTATCAATTACGCGGCCAATACGAGACAATTGAACACCCTATTTGAGAAAGAGCACGAGTGCATAAGATCTCCTCGGTGCATACGCCTTTCTTCGAGGCACCACTCAATTTGGCCCTTAATACGGCACCGAAGTTAGCGACCCCTGGGAGGAGGTTTGGTGTTGGGCATAGTAAGCACTGACTCACTCGAAATTGGTTTGCGGCAAAACCAGTCAGGTAATAGGAGAGCTTCAGCTAGTCCACCAAACCTATAATTACCGTTTCAACTGCTACAAATCTTCCCGCCAACTAGAAATATAGGTAGATAAATAAATAAATATATCTATATAGACCCGTATAATACCTGCTACTTTGAAAGTAAACAACCGCAGCGTACCTCCTTAGAGGTGCTCTCTGGAACTGTACCCTGCAGCGTTGCCACGTAAACTATACAAAAATGAGACTAAAATACGCAGTGGTAATACTTTCCTTTCAATGAGAGGGATGGCATGTCAAGGCCTATTTCCGTATAAAATAAGGAAATACTGTAGAAATTTTGGATATTTAAGAATATAGATAATTTTAAGGAATAAGAAAGAGGCTGCTGATGACGCAAATTAGATAGAGAATATGTATACAAGCACTTCAAGCTCTCTCAGCTGAAATCCCGTTATGGGGAAAGAAAAGCACGACTTCATAGAAATTGTGAGAAAACTAAAAGAAGGAAGGATAAAGTGAATACAGATGGTTACCATAATCAAATCCGTACCGCAAATGTCTCTCAATTTATATATTTATTTCCAATGTTATAATTTACAAAC
This sequence comes from Bemisia tabaci, assembly GCF_001854935.1. NCBI lineage: Eukaryota > Metazoa > Arthropoda > Insecta > Hemiptera > Aleyrodidae > Bemisia > Bemisia tabaci. Next base: position 601,941 of record NW_017547210.1, on the reverse strand, counting down.
TTTTTACGATTTCACCAACAACTGATGGCACAAAAGGTTTTGAATTTCCGACGATCAAGATTTTCTAAAGGACTCACTTGGACTTGCACGATGATTTTTACGCTATGGCCGCTTTTCAATAGCTGTGGGCTAATTTTCAAGGATGAACTGTGATTGGACGCGTAGATATGCAAAAAGGAACCATGTGCACTGAGAAAAAATTCTCGGCGTTTTTACTAAGGTCTGTTGGTACCTTTACCATCTCGCTTTTTTACCAATTATTGGTATTTTCCCAAGACAGACTAGAAAACTTACCTAAAAATCTGTTTTTTTACTGTTTTTTTCAGGTAAGAATACCACTTTTATTGGTAATCAATTCCCGGTAACTTTGCCATTTTATCTCGGTAATTCTACCATAGTCGATAAAAAATATTGGCGTTCTTACCAAGGTCCAGTAAAATTACGGAGAAAGTTCAATAATTTTACCCAGATTTCTCGGTAAAATTACCAATTCCATAAATGGTAATTTTACCAAGAAAAAACTGGGATCAAATAGAACCCTGAATTCTTGGTAATTATACCCTTTTCTTAGTAAATACACCGAGATTTTTTTTTCAGTGTGCATAGGGCTCACATGGCACATAGTTCCTTTTAGCATACATTCGTCCAATTCTATAACGCGGCTCGTAATCGCGGTGAATCGCTAAAGACGATTCGACGGGCCGATTATTGAAATTTATAGACAAAGCTATGGACAAAGATGACAAAAGGAGTATAGAGCGATCCTATTGGTCGAAATGGGATTTTTAAACGTTTTTAGGTTACATGTTTTTTTTTTTTTTTTTTTTTTTAAAAAAAAAATTTTTTTTAAATATATCGTAACTACTACAAGTGTTTCTTGTATCTATCTACGTGGCTTAAAACTAAAACTTAACAAACTGCATTAATTTTATATGTTAACGTTAGATAATACTATGATTATCTAAAAGAACAGGAATTGTAAATTCTCTGCCTTCTTTCTTAAATGTATTATAACATAAAGGTTTTTAGTTTAATGGTTTTGCATTCTTCCTTTCACCCTCATTCACACTCCATTCACACTCTCACTCATACCTTACAGACTACTTAAATCTTGATGGGAGTTCAAAGGTCTCCCACCTTTTTAACCTTTTCACAGGTATTGTACTATCTAAAAGGTTTAAAGCCTCTACATTGATATGCTTTTCAATACGACATTCATATCTCTTCGTTGTCTCAGCAATTACTTGTCTAACCGTGGGTACCTCTAATTCTCTCCTTATGTCTTCGTTCCTTACGAACCATGGTACTCCAATAATTTCTCGTAGAACCTTCGACTGGAATCTTTCTACCTTATTTATATTAGATTTGCTTGCACAACCCCATAGTTGTGAAGCATACTGCCATATAGGTTTTAATATTTGATTATACAGCAAAATTTTGTTTTTCTTTGACAATTTTGATCTTTTGCCTAACAACCAATACATTTTTTTATACTTTTTATTTAATTCTTTCACCTTGATTCTGATGTGATCTTTAAAAGTAAGTCTAGAGTCTAAATAAACTCCTAAATATCTAGCGCTTGTAACGTAAGGAACTTGTTCATCTTCTATGAGAATGGTTACATGTAAAGGGATGGGGCATCTGAATTTTTCTAAAATTCTTCACGAACTGGCAATCTCAGGCCGCTCCATCGTCAGCCTTGGGTCGGAGTTTTTTTCTCCAGTCAGCACCTCGTTTCGAATATGTTCTAAATCATACCTTGTTAATTTTTGCTCCCTTTCCCTCCCACTCTGTCTTCCCGGTTGTTCCCTCTCCCTCGAATCAAGTTTTCATCCTTCGCATCTCGGACACTCACTTTCCTGAACGCAGACTGATTACCCCCAAATGATTCCTGCTACCCGCAAGACTGGTCTTTCGTGCTCCAATTTCCCGTATCCGCTAATCCAGCAGTTTTCAACTCTTACAACTTTTGACTCTTTATTTTTTAACCCCACGTCATACAATTTACCGTACATTTTGAAACATGAATCATAGCCTCACCCCTCGAGAGTGCAGCAGGCAGAATTTAAGGTAGAATAAAATAGGCAACTCCTGTTGAATCGATACATAACGTTGATTCTCTTGAGAGAATGAGAACATTTCGTATATTTTGCTTCCTTCTCTACTTATGACGCATCATAAAGTGAACTCACGGACTCTTTTCCTAATAGCGGTTTATGAGGGGCTTGGAGGACAAGGCGCATAAGTGCAGTTTTTGCTATTTCGAGAAATGCGTGTTTGAAGTTTCGAAATGACATGGATCCTTATGGCGGAAAGAAAGTTTTAACTGACTTTTAGATGCTTAAAACTTGGAATTTGGGAGCGAACTTTTCACAGTATATGCATGAAGACTAGTCTTCCTTGGAATCATTAGTATCTCAGTTTTTTCAAAAACTGCACGTGTGCGCCTTGTCCACTAAGCCCCTCATACAATACTCGAAAGCTTTCTATTCACTTCTCTATCGACCTCCTTAAAAACTTTTCAGAAGAGATGAGAGCGGTTTTCCTGCCGAGTGTCGTAAAATCTCGTTAGCACCTGGAACTTAGGCCAGGCCCTTACAGTCAAGACGGACCACTGAACTGTCGGTACATGAATATCCAACGTTTTTCCTTATGAAACACTATGTTACTAACATGAAATTTTTTTCTATTAAGTTTTCGGATACTTTTCATAATTTGTGGCGCTCCGCAGGGGGAGGGACCTTTGTTCACAACAAAGGCGGATCCAGCAATTTGACAGTACCAGATTCCCTCCGTTTAAACCCATGTTAAATCATCGATTCTTGTCAGAGCGCCTACCTAGCCCCTTCGAGAATCGATACATTCCTATGGGTTTAAATGGGGAAAAACAATGTTGCCAAAATGCTGGATCCGCCAGTGGTTCGTAAAAACTCAAGATAATGAGTAATTTAGGCACTGGATGCGAAAAGAGTACTTCTCTATTGCGGTGTTTCAGAATCCCTGTTGCCAATTAATCCCTTGGAGAACACTTTAATGGGTGATTTTTCCAGAATTCTTAACATAGAAAATTGTAGAATTATAATGAATATTCATTAGAATTTTTAGTGAAATGGATGCATCCACTTTCCTTACAATGAATGAAATATTAGAGGAGACTCTGAAACACTGCAAGCGAGAAGTGCCTTTTTCGCATCCAGTGCCTCAATTGATACCAGGATTTCCAGGGAAAATGTTGTAGTTTTCCTCAAAAATAAATATTTCATCCGGAAATTTGGCAACGTGCAAATGCTCTTACGGCGTTCTTCCGTAGGACGCCAATAGTCCTCCTCGTTTGTCATTCAGCTGATCAACAGCGGTCAGTCCTTGCAATAATGATGTCCTTGGGATCAGTCCTGCTCGGTCCATCTCACAGCAGGTCAATCCTCAGCCAGGCCGGTTTGCTGTGTATAGATTGGCCGTTTTCACCGGAGTAGGTTTCACTGATCTCTGTGAGGATTGCATTTTTCCCAGCGCAACGAAGCACCTTGATATTTGCCGGAGAGGTGCCGACTCCTGAAATCCCGATCCAATGTTTACTCGTCGGGGCGGGGAATTAATCAAACCCTCAAGTTGCCGCTTTGTGCGCAAATCGTTGTAAATTTTTATCGAGACTTCTTGTAGATTCCGGTGGATAAGCTCTTGGACTCCCCGAAGCACGGCAACCTTTGCAATGCATAATAAGGCTGTGGAGCCGGGCTCGTTGCGGCTATAGCGCCCTGACAGCCGTAGTTTTGCAGAGTTCCATCGTTGTCAGTTCGGCAAACATAAAAGTGCAAGTATTTTGGTTTTAAATTCCCAGATTTGCTTGGAGATACAATGAGATACATACATAGGGATACTCCTTCTCCTTCGCCTTCTCCTTCTTCTTCACCCTCCCTTTCTCCATCTCCATCTTAATCTCCTTCTCTTTCTCCTTCCTCTTCCTCTTCCCCCTCCCTCACCTTCCCTTCCTCTTCCTCTTCCCTTCACCTTCCCTTTCTCCATCTCCATCTCTTTCCCCTTCTCCTTCTCCTTCTCCTTCTCCTTCTCCTTCTCCTCCACCTTCTCCTCCTCCTTCCCCTTCCCCTTCAACTTCCCTTTCTCAATTTCCCTCTCCATCTCCATCTCCATCTCCATCTCCATCTCCATCTCCATCTCCATCTCCATCTCCATCTCCATCTCCATCTCCATCTCCATCTCCATCTCCATCTCCATCTCCATCTCCATCTTCATCTCCATCTCCATCTCCGTCTCCATTTCCTTGTACATCTCCTTCTCCTACTCCTTCTCCTTCTCCATTTCCTTCTCCTGCTCCCGTCTCCGCCTCCACCCCCGCACCCACTCCGACTACCTCCCCCGCACCAGCCCGGAGCGGCCCCCCGCCCCCCACCCCGAGCGCCGCCCTCGCTAAAAATGTGCTTTTTCGGCTAAATCTGGCGGTGGGAAGGTGGATGCTGGAAGGGCGAGTGGCGGTGGAAGTGTCGCCGTTGTGTAAAGCGGCGAGCGGGTGACGCGGAGCAAGTGTTCAGCGCGTGACAGCGCTGGCGGGCGCGGGATCCCGGGATGCGCGCTGATTGGCCCTTGATTGATTGATTTATTGATTCCTTGCTCGGCGGAGAGTGTAAACATCTGTAGATCTGTCCGGGCAAGCCGCGAGCCACGCCGCGCCGCCGCGGTGACATGTGCCTGTTCCACATTCCTCCGCGCCGCCATGCAAATACGCCCCCGTTGCCACCGCACGCCAAAATCCGCGCTAATAGACTAAGTGACGTCACCAGGGAACCATCACAATCACTATGAAATGATCTGCCTCAACGAACAGAGATGCGTTCTTAAGGTGATTCGATGAACGTCATATTTCGTGTCAGAACGGCATGCGATATATCGCATCAATTGGTTCCATTTTTTCAGCCACTCGTCATTTTTCTCCAATTTTGAGATCGCAATTTTGTTGTCTGGAGACCATGGGCGTAGCTAGGTGGGTCCTGGGGGGGCCTGCCTCCCCCCCAGAAATCTCGTGGCCCCCCCCCCAGAAAAACGGGATCCTCCATTCCCCCCCCCTCTCATCACTATGAGAGGTGGTCCCATGCCCCCCCCCNCCCCCCCCCCAGAGAAATTTCCTAGCTACGTCCCTAGCTACGTCCCTGCAGGAGACTAAAGCACTCAACCATTTTAACAAAGAATTTCAACGTAATAAAGGCGTGGTTTTTTTTAGAGAGAAAATATCGCATTCGAGTGCAGTTTCAATATCAGTATCCAGTTATCAGTTACCAGTTTCTGATGGGGTTTTTGTTGACGTTGATTTCGCTGAAGTCAATTGATCCTTAAAATGCTGATGTCTGACCTGGAGAATTAAAAGGTAGAAGGCAAGCCTCCTACTCTGCCGTGCTAAGGAAAAACGCCGCATGAACATCCGAGAGTTGTCAATTTTCACCGGATAAAACATGTAATTCTTAGGAAAAGTTAAGCACATTTTTTTCGTGAAATTTCCAGCTATTTTAGGTCAAATTGGGAAAAAAATTATCTGAAAAATTTGAGAAAAAAAAAATTTCAAAATTTGCCCAGTAACTTCGGTTTTTATTAAAAGAAATGTGGCAACGTCTAAAGGGTCATACGGCGTTTTTCCTCCGCGCGGCAGTACTTGGATGCCTCATCATTGGCCTCCGGTCAGATTCGCAGGCAGTATGAGGATAGTTGGGCGCCGAGCCACCCCGATGGCGCGTCGACGGATGCACCGTCCAACATCCACCGTCCAACGTCCACCGTCCAACATCCACCGTTCACCGTGAGCCGAGCGCGGGGAAGTCGCTGGTCACGACCCGGTGTCTTTCCATGATTTACGCTATTGCGTCGCCTGATTTATTCTTTCCCCGGCTTTTACTTTCGTTCGCTTGCGCCCCCTTTACAAGCCGATGAAAACTGGTGCCAGCGCCCGCCCGAAAAGGGGGAGACCCCGCCAACCCGCCAACACGAGAGAGAAAAAGAACCAGTTTCGCTGCTTCGCGTCGCGCACCGGCGAAATTGCAGGCCTTGCATAATAAGCCGGGATGCGTGCATCAAAGTGTGCGCAGTTATAGTCGTTGATGATATTTATTGGAGGTTGATGATGTTATCTAAGATTGGCCCTCCCTCACTCCGCTCCGCCGGCTTTGATAATCGATGGGTCCGCGGCGACAGGCTACATGCGACTTGTGCCCAATGATGCAAACCCGCGGCACTGCCTCCAACTTCTCCTTTTTTCTACGTTTTCGCTCTGATTAATCGGGCATCGAGGGAAATTATTTCAGCGTTAAGCAAATCAGTCACGTCCACATCCCTCACTGAAAAAAAATTCTCGGCGTTTTTACCAAGGTCCGTTGGTACCTTTACCATCTCACTTTTTTTACCAATTATTGGTAATTTTACCAAGACATACTTGTAAGCTTACCTAATAACCGGTATTTTTACTGTTTCTTCAGGTAAGAATACCACTTTTATTGGTAATCAATTCCCGGTAACTTTGCCATTTTATCTCGGTAATTCTACCACAGCCGACAAAAAATATTGGCGTTTTTACCGGGGTCCAGTAAAATTACCGAGAAGTCAATAATTTTACCGAGATTTCTCGGTAAAATTACCAATTCCATAAATGGTAATTTTACCAAGAAAAAACTGGGATCAAATAGAACCCTGAATTCTTGGTAATTTTACCATTTTCTTAGTAAATACACCGAGATTTTTTTTTCAGTGCTCTGACGACCGGGCGAACATCTCTACTTTCACATCAGCCCCAGAAAGTGTGGAGCTACACGGAGGACAGAGCTCACGTGGAAATTGAGATACACCCTTTGCGACAGAGGAGCGACGATAATTGGCATTGGGTCTTTTTATTTTTATTTAAAACGAGCTTATGTTTGGCGGGAATTTCGGTTTGGTAACGGTGTGCAGCCTACGTTGAGCGCCATTGGAGCGTCCGTTGGAGTGCACTGTCAGCTCCAATAGTATACACGCAAGTATCTTACATACAACTTGTTTTACAAAACAGCCCGAGACAATGGTAACATGAAAAAACAAGGAGGAATAACAGGAAACAAGGCTAAAAATACAATACTGAAAACCCGAGACGTTTCGACACAAAACTAGGTCGATTTCAGCAAGGGATTAAGTTAAAAATTCAAAAATACCTGAGAAAAACCCGTTTTTTCTTGGATCTCGGCCACCAACATGTGGGCCAGAGGTTTTTCTTCTATATTCATCAATTTTCAATTTATTTTCTGACTGAAAATGACTCAGACTTGAGTAAAAACGTCTCGAGTTTTTCGTGTTGTATTTTTAGCCCTTTTCTCCGTTTTTTTTTCCAAGTATCTTTCATATAGACGTATTCCTATCAAACGGAACTAAGCGCCATCGGGAGAGGGGGCCTTGGTTTTGCGGGTGTTGCGGAACGCGATGCTCCTTCCGTCTTATACCCGCAATGCTCTTCCATGGCGCTTAGTTCCGTTTGACAGAACGCGCTATCCGGGGTTCTAAAATCCTCAAAAGGAACTAAAATTTGCGCTTAGCTCCGTTTAACAGGAATACGTCCATGTGTAACCAATCATACATAATTCCACGTAGGTATTCTTCAAAACTCTCCTGCAAGTAGGTGTGACTGGCGCTTCCCTCGTTATTACAGTGGACACCCGACTTGGCATGCCGGTTAAAGTCTTGAAGTTGGCACGCACCGCTGAAAGGGAGGCAGATCCACAAATAAAGTGAGAACGTCCATTTCCTAGCCGCGGCGAATAATGACAGGTATAAGCTACAATTAGTAAGAAAACAAACAAGTTCCGAAACAAAAGGAAAGCGGGCGCGCAACCGAGTGCCCACGGGATTTGATCCGCCTGTGCATCTTGTTTGATCTCGGGTAGATTACCCGCCGCGCACCCACGCCCCACGCTCGCTCCTCCAACGCTGCCGGGCTAAGGAAGAACGCCGTATGAGCCTTCAGGCGTTGCCAAGTTTTCTCCGGTAAAAACTGGATTTACTGGGAAAATTGTGAATATTATTTGCCAAAATTTTCAGACGATTTTTGTACGCAAATTAATCTAAAATATCTGAAAATTTCAACGAAAAATATGCATGAATGTTGTCGAAAATACATGTTTTATCAAGGGAAGTTTGACAACTCTCGAATGTTCATACGGCGTTCTTCCTTAGCATTGCAGAACGGGCGCGCACAGCCACAATTTGGATCGAGTCAATGGGAGACGTCTCACAAAAGTTGGAAACTTTAAACGCTGATAACTCTGTTTATACAGGTTTTTGAAGTTTTGATAGTGATAGTGGTTCCATTGGTTTTCGCGTGAAATTTTCGTCCGAACGCACCCCTTGAAATTTAAAATGTGACGAAATAAACATCCAAATTGGCAGTTTTAGCCAGAAATTTCATGTCCGACCTCTAATTGACTTGATCCACCGGGCACCACTGGCCGACGCACATCGGATCGAGTCAGTCAGAGAGGTCGGACATGAAATTTTTGACCAAAACTGCAAAGTTTGATGTTTATTTTGCCACGTTTTAAATTTCAAGGGTTGCTTTTCAAAAGAAATTTTAGGAGAAAACCAATGCAACTACTTTCAAAACCTGAAAGTTTTGTATGAACATAGTCTAATCGTTTAGAGCTATCTAATTATGTCCGACCTCTGGTATTGACTCGATCCACTGTCCGACGCAACGCCGCGCTGCCGGCCGCTGCCGATTTCACCTTCTGCTACCGTAACTCCAATCAAGAGTTTGAATTTTACTCCTTTTTCTACACATACTGTTCTATTACGGGAAATCCTGATTACCACGATGCTTCATTTAAAAATTCGAGTTCTCAATGGTGTGCTACAGTTATTTTAGAATTCAGACGGATAAATGGAAAATTGACTTCTCGGTAATGAAACATTTTGTTAGTAAAAAGCTAGTAAAAACTGAGGACGGTAGCCTTACTCTGACGTGCTAAGGAAGAACGCCGTATGAGCCTTCAGGCGTTGCCAAGTTTCCTCCGATAACAACCGAATTCACTGGGAAAATCGTGAATATTATTTTCCAAAATTTTTAGACAATTTTGTACGCAATTCAATCTAAAAAAAAATGAAAATTTCAAGGAAAAACACGTATGAATGTTGTCAAAAATGCATGTTTCATCAAGAAAACATTGGCAACTCTCGAATATTCATACGGCTTTCTTCCTTAGCACGGTTGTACCGTGCAAGCAACGCTTCGGATTTGAACCTCAATGGGTCATTAAATTGTGTTTCTTGCATTTATGCGTTTTGTCCTCCAAGCCCCTCATTTGGCCCATACAAACGCAATACGTTAGGTGTGTCAATTTTTCCACGTACTTCATTGCACTCTTCCTTTTTACTGTTTCTTATGTCATGAAAGCAAATTATAAAATTACATTTTCTGAATCGACGAGGAAAGAGCTATAGGCGAAGTAAAAATAAGGATTTTTTTCCAATGAAAGGAAATGTTAAAGGCTCCGAAAATCGATTTACGTGCCTTGAGTAAACTACCCTACTTTCCCAAAGTGGTGAAACTATTAAGTCCCATAGGCCCTTAGCATCCCTTAATTTTGAAGTGAAAACTTAACGACTGAAAACGTGAGAAAACGCTCCAATGGAGAGGGAAAGTTAGACAATTAGCAAAAGTTACTGAAGGCCGAGAAACAAGATTTAAAGAGTGGAAAGAAGGACGTTTCTCTGTGTAGCTAAGCATGCAGCCAGTGAGTTGGAATGTGCCCTCCCCTCTCTCATTTCAAACTATGTGAATTCGATTCGATTTCAAATAGAATACAGCTAGACGGTCACTTAAAAGGTCTCAGTCAACTTCATACCGAGTTAAAAGTCCATGCTGGACTATAAGGTCTGAGAAAAATGCCACTGATTTTTAATCCTCTTAGGTCACTTGGATCCAGCGAATTGGCAACATTGTCTATTCTCCATTTAAACCTATGGAAATGTATCGATTCTCGGAGGGGCCAGGTGCTCCCCCAAGAATCGATTCTTTAGCATAGGTTTAAATGGAAGAAAGCCAGTGTTGCCAAATTCCTGGATCCGCCTCTGTACTTTACATCCAACTAAACGCGATGCTCTGCTCATTATTTCAATGTTACAAACTCCTCGGAAGGTTAAATTGGTATAATTTATTCGTCCTACGGTGATTTTCATTTTCTTTGATATAGGTACCTACCGATAATGAAAAAAGGACTGAGCGTTTCGGTTTGCTACGCTGCAAATTGCGAGTTAAACACGAAATGAGGAAAACAAACCATTTTTAATTCGTGAAATCCCGGGATATTTTCATATGCTATTAACTAAATCAATCATTCCATAAAAATTACGTGTAAAAATATATTAATTAGTGTTCTTCCAGTGCTCAAAATGGGCATTTTGAATCACTACAATCGGCTGCGTTTAGTGGTTTTCAATTAAAATCATCCGAGAGTAAATGGGGCAACCTTCAATAATTTCATGCATTCAATCAACCCGGTGATTAAATTGAAAAATGAGAAGCTAAAATTACGTTGCCCTTAACTTTAACAAAAAGGCGCTATTGATTATTTTATCGTTAATGCCTTAAATTTTGCTCGTGTAATAATTGGCGATTGATTTAGGTAGTTTACAGATCGGCACACCCGATCTCATCTCATCAAATATTTACGGATGAAAATTAAACACTGGCAAATCGATCAAAGAAATGAGGGATCGTAAAATTCTGCATCATCTTCAATAAATTCCTCCTATTTTTGTGTCTGAGTGTTATTAATTTATCAGTAGAAAATGCCCGAAAACGTCTATTGACAGTCTTAAAAATTATTAGGTATAGTGCGAATAAAGGCAAGCCGAAGCTTCCTATATCTCAGATGAACTTATTTTCTGTGCCGCGTTGGTTTAAACACCGTACCACATATTGGAAACAAAATTAATTTTTGAAGCTAAAGATATTTTTATGGGCGTAGTGAATGATTCAAAATCGAATGACAAGCCAAATGATTCGGTGTATTCAACTACATGATGTTAAAACAATCTACTGACGGCACTGGCGCTTTATACTTCCCATTCAATCTTACGGCCCTCTACCAAAGAGAACTCCCCTTCTTTCCCACCTGCACATAGTTGTGTTTGGCAGAAGGACGTCCAAATGGACATAGTCTCTCGTCTCATCCGAGAGGGTGCAGAGCACCTGAATTCCTGAATAGAATGTATAGATAAAGATGGAACAGATGTGAACAAGTCCATGATTTTGAAGTTTAGATTAAATGATCTCATGAAGATCTTAGGTCTCAAAAGGGCAGCCAGCCCTCAAGCAACTCAGCTCAGCTCAGCAACTCAAATTCTCCAGAAATACGTATCATTGCCGCGAAAGTAGCTAGATAAATTAAAACATTATCAAAGCAAGTATTATATTTCGATTTTTTCGCATTTTTTTTAGGAGAAGACTCATTTGAAAAATTTTCGGCCATATTGATTTGACTTTAAGGTGATTCGATAGACGCCATATTTTGTGTCAGAACGGCATGCCATAAATCGCATCTTTCAGCTACTCGTCAGTTTTCTCCAATTTTGAGATCGCAATTCAGTTGTCATCAGGAGACTAAAGCACTCACTTACCAATTTTAACAAAGAAATTCAACGTAATAAAGGCGTGGTTTTTTCAGAGAAAAAACATCGCATTCGATACTGATTTCGAAACTGCACTCGAATGCGATATTTTCTGTCTAAAAAAAACACGCCTTTATTACGTTGAATTTCTTTGTTAAAATTGGTAAGTGAGTGCTTTAGTCTCCTGATGACAACAGAATTGCGATCTCAAAATTGGAGAAAAATGACAAGTAGCTGAAAAAATGGAACGAACTGATGCGATATATCGCATGCCGTTCTGACACAAAATATGGCGTCCATCGAATCACCTTAACATATAAAGGTTTGCAGCAATGTGTTGATGTACGAGATTGGCTGGCCTCCTTTGGCCCTGAAAAGGTCCACCTTTCAAGCAGTCAGTACCCAGGGACTCCAAGTTGAGGCAGGTTGGAAGGAGAACTCTGAGCACAGCCTGGAGCCTCCGATGGTAGGATTCGAGTCCACTACGCGCCGGGGATTTAATTAAAGACGCTCGTTGAGGTAACCGAGCGAGGCCCTCGTAAGTTATCAAATAATTTCCCAGCGTTGCCGTGCCGCGGCGCGGGTCCCCATTCCAGCGGCGGGAAATTTGAATATCCCCGGGGGAAGTCAACGGTGTCGGGACAGGACCCGGAAGGGAGCGGTCAGCGTTTTCAACAAACCGAAACGCTGGCATGGAGCACTCAATCAGAGTGCTCGGTTTGTGATCAACAAGCCTCGGCGGCTCATGCTCGAAAACACGCTATCATTATAGTTAATGAAGGGCACGCTGCGCCAGACCAGAAGCACACCGCTCATACGTGCCTACGTACTTGAAGCCGTCCACGTTGAAAGCTGAAGCCCGAGTCCTATCGTGAGCCCTCGTATGCGTGGCTTCTTGCCGACTTCGTGGCTCATCCGATGGTTCACTCGTTAGCTTTTAACCAAGTGGATTTTCGGCTGGACGTCGTTGCCGGTCGAACAGACATGAGGAGGACGCACTACACACGTAAAAGGGCAGATGGTTCACCTTTCACCCATTAATTTAGAAGTCTCTCGGTTATTTTAACAAACCCCTCGGGGCGGGGACGTGCCCCTGAATTTTTTTGGTTCAACTTATTATGGGTCAATTTTGGTGAATTTGTTTGAATTGTAAGATGTTTTGTGAAATTTGTTCAGGTTTGGTAACCCCCCCCCTCCCCGGGAACATGCCGCCCTTCCCCTAAAATTGATGCCTGGGATTGCCGAAATGGCCTTAACCAGGTTTTCCCGGTTTTTGACCCAATTTTTGCGGTTGGAAACGTGTGTTTGTTGACTGAAAAAGTTAAGCACAAGGTGGGTCAGAGTTGTGACAGATCGGCTTTATCGGTCATTTTTTTTTAGCATTAGCAGATCCAGCAAAATGACAACATTGTTTTTTTCCATTTGAACCTATGGATATGCATCAATCCTTCAAGCGCAAGAAAGGGAAAAAGAAAAACTCTTTTTTCAAAGCGTCCCTGATTAAAAAATATGAGAGAAAGCACTGAGTGTATCTTATTACATACTTTGAGTCTCCTCATTCCATAAAAAAAATGTATACATTCGGCAACCACGCCTCGTTGTCCAAAAAGATGATGGAATCCTTCCAGTCAGTCCGGTGGCGTGTCTTGCTTTTCGATGAATCGATTGATCTGTACTTTAAACCTATGGAAAAGGATCGAATATCGAAATACACGTATACCTTCCTAATCGACTCATTACCAGAGTCTCAAATAGGAAAAATATCGATAACCACTCGGCTCTTCGGCAGTGGCGTGGCGCGCTTTGCGATATCGTCACCTTCCGGGCAAAGTATCACAAGCACCATGCGACGTTTCAAAAATTCCGCCGCCGTTTCATTTTTTTACAGAGAAATTGTTCAACGAAGCTGTCCGAAAATTTCACTGAATTTTCTTTGCGATGCCGATAAAATTCAGTGAAATTTTCAAACAGATTCGACCAACAATTTCTCTGTAATAAAATAAAATGGCGGCGGAAATTTTGAAGCATCGCATGGCGCTTGTGATACTTTGCCCGGAAGGTGACGATATATCGATTGATCTGCCATTTGAACCTTTGGAAAAATATCGATAGACAGGATGTTCGCAGTGAATACTTTAATAATCGATTCTTCACCATAGGGTCAAATGGAGAAATATCGATAATCGATCTTTCACGCCTCACCACTCTGCTGTGCTAAGGAAAAACGCCGTATGAACCTTCAGACGTTGCCAAATTTCCTGTCATTAAACGCGAATTTCCTGGTAAATTCATGAATATTTTCCTCCCAATTTTGCAGATAATTTTATTCACAATTTTACCTTAAGATTCTGAAAATTTAAAGGGGAAATATTCTTAACTTTCCTCAAACATGAACATTTTATCAAAGAAAATTTGGCAACTCTCGAATGTTCATACGGCGTTCTTCCCTAGCACGGCAGCACTGCTCTACGGTCGTAGCTTACGTCTACTAATGCAGGATGGTGGAGAAACTCTAGGGCGGGACGTATTCCGTCTCCAGCTGTCCGGAGTTTGAAATCTTAATTTTTAGACAGCCTACCGGGAGCATTGAGTATGAAGCCATCATCCCGATAAACTTTCCGTGGAGGTTTTGCCCGGTAATTGAAAACAATCGATGCGAGCCGACGATTAGGATCTCCGGTGGTTTTCCAGGGTGAACAACCCGAGGCGAAGGGGGCGGTTGGATCGGTTCGGGTGTGTGCATTGTGTTGCGCCGTCCCCATACGTGCCACAACGTGAACCATCAACCCTCCTCCCTCTTCCTGAAAAACATATTCCGTCGTCCGATCTGGCTACCACCCCTTATAAACTTGCCAGATTATCGTGCGCGTCTTGAATTTTTCATCGAACACCATACCTATATCTGCCGTGGTAAGGAAAAACGCCGTATGAACCTTCAGGTGTTGCGGAGTTTCTTTTAATAAAAACCCAATTTACTGGGAAAATTATGAATATTTTCCGCCAAAATTTTCAGAATATTTTGTACTCAGTTTAATCTGCAATACCTGAAAATTTAACCCTTTATTGCATAGCGTTGCATGAAAGCAACAAATGGTTTACAGCTTTATTTCTATGCTGGAGTATTAAATTGAATCAAAGCAAGAAATAATTTTTGGGGAACATTATATGCATGATCTCCTTGCGTGGAAAAAACCATAAAAATCGATTCCAACCGACTTTAGTGTCAAAAAAATACTGCACAATGAAGATTTTCTCTCCAAAATCAACGATCAGCTTATGCAACAAAGGGTTAAAAGAAAAATGTACATAAATATCGTCAAAAATACATGTATTATCAAGGGAAATTTGGCAACTCTCGAATGTTCATACGGCGTTTTTCCTTAGCACGGCAGAAATGTCCGGGTTTTTTCAGGAACTTCGGCAACTCTGGCGTATCGCGACGATCTTTTCGTGACGAGCCGTGGTGTGCGAGATACGAAGAGGGCTGGAAAATCTGAGGGGGACCCGCCAGCTGGACGCGGGAACGAACCAATATGTGTCGTCATTCTTATGGGGTTTCTTTGTTTTGTGCATGCATCGAGATAGGGATCTCCGATGTACCTGTCAAAATGTTTTTATTGAGTAATCTACTTGTTGAGCGGGGGCGGTGCTGAAGAAAGCTACGCGTGGGAAGGAGGGAAAGCAAGGTGTGCGCACTGCGCATGGAGGGCAGTGATAATTGCTTATCTGGATTGGAGGATTATTAGGGCAGTGCATTTACATACGCATGGAATTAGGGTGGGAGTGGAAAAAAAGACTGCTCAGAGCTAAGGGATGGGAATGTCTATGCTGGATTGTTGCACAAGGGTTGGGTATGCATGTGCAGTCGGGCTACCCTATCCTTCGGAGATGTATGGTACATTGGCGGATCTAAACACTTTAAAAAGTAAGGGACGAAAAGGGGGGAGAAGAGGAGGATTCCAGGGTGCTTTCTTGATGGGACTTTTTGATGACTTGATGACGTAGGTGGGTACAGCGACGTTTAGCTAAATATGAAAAACGGACCATAATGTCCGATTTTTTTACTTAAATCAACTCATTATATAATTTCAAGCACTCTATAGCATGACTTTTTTCCTTAAATTACACCATTTCCAAGAAAATCGACAGGATAAAAACGCCGCTGTACCCACCTACGTCATCAAGTCATCAAAAAATTTCAAGATGCCCGAAATGCAAACACCTCCTTTTTTTTCTCTATGCAGGCGACTGTTCAAAGAGGTGTCCTCGCCTCTCTCACGGGCACGCGGGGCAACCTGAGGCGACCTTGTCGACGCTGTCTTGCAAGTCGGAGAGGAGGAAGAAAGCGCGTATCCGAAGAACTATATCCAGCGGAATTAGGCGTTTCTTGCATCGAGCGAAGAACGCTCGACTCCTGAACGTCCGAGCCGACGCACGGTGGATCGGGTTAATAGGAGAGGTCGGACGAAATCTGGAAATTTTAAACGCTTATTACTCCGTTTATACTAAACTCCGAGGTTTTAAAAGTGGTTCTATTGGTTTATTGTGAAATTTTCTTGCAAAAGCGCTCCTTGAAATTTAAAATGTGACGAAATAAACGTCAAAATTTGCATTTTAAGCCGAAAATTTCATGTCCGACCTTTCCAATTGACCCGGTCCACTGTGCGATGTCCCTGCCGCGACGGGCGACCTGCGAGCGGGGAGCTGGAGCCCTCGATGGAGAATTTACGAGTGTTGGTCCCTTGTCGAAGATAACTCGAAACAGAACAGAACAGAGCCCAATAGCGCAGTGCCACAGTCGGCCGCAGCGCGTGGTTGGTAATGAACACTAAACATGTCGGTGAAATGGTTCACGTCAATAAAAATACTGTGGCATGGCATCCTGCATGTAACGAAATCGCGGGGGGTAATTAATTTAATTCGGGACCGCCGCCGCCAGATCGCACGCCGTTCGCCGTTTCGCAACCGCGGAAACGGCGTTTTCCGCGGCGTTTCACTCTTTCGATGGAGGCAAGGTAGATTTACACAGGTATGGACAAGTTGAAAATTTCCCATGTGCCTCAGTACGTGTCACATGACTACGTGACGTAGGCTAAAGGGCCCGTTTTTTTAATTAAATTACAATCAAATTAACATTCAAACGTTCGTGCGTTTAAACGTTAAAATTAATATCGCATTATCAAAATTGTGCAAAAAATCACACAAAATTTTGACGAACGATAAACCGAACATAATAAATCAAAATAATCAAAACATACAAAATGGCGGAAGTTAAGGGGCCGTTGGAGAGCCAATCAGAGGCCAGTTGTTTAGTTCTGTCCATACCTGTGTAAATCTACCTTGGATGGAGGTTCATACCGCTGTGCCAAGGAAGAACGCCGTATGAGCCATCAAAAGTTGCCAAATTTCCTTTGGTTGATCACAATTCTAGGGAAAATTTGTAAATATTTTTCTTCCAATTTTTCAGATAATTTTGTTCGCAATTTTGCCTAATGTTCATGAAAATTTCAAGGCAAAATATTCGTAGCTTTCCTTAAAAGTAATAATTTTATCGGAGGAAATTTGGCAACTCTCGAATGTTCATACGGCGTTTTTCCTTAGCACGGCAGCATACGTTGCGAGTCCGTAGGACTATACATTCGACCAGATTATTTAGAAAGGAACCTGCACCTCAAGAAAATTTCCTTTGGAGAGAGATTTGGCGAGGCGAAAGTTAGGTTCGGCAGTCGACGCTGATGATGTTACCTGATGGTATTGATGAGAAACGGGACGAGTAAAAAATTCGCCAAATGATGTGGATGTTGAGGTTATTCCAAATTGGGTGAGGCTTTCCAAAGTGGATAACCTCTGGTCATTAATCATCTGAGCGTTGATTTCCGGAAAAATCTCAGGGAGGATAGCCGGATAAAATATATTTCCTATGTTGAACGCACTCTGTCTAATGAGTCTGTCGCAAATTTCAGCCAGAGCAAAAAGAAGAGTTGTTTTATACAAAAAATGGCATATAAATCACGATGTGTGCATCGGGAAAGTCTGAAATACACCCCTAAATTCAAAATCTATGTAAGAAAAATATGCGTTTTTTTAAGCTTTTTGCTGCACAAACGATAACGGCATAGGCAAACGTTTCATAAGCGGAGTCGGTCCATCCAACCTGAAAACAATGTTTGAATATTTGTTATGTTCTTTAGGGAGAATGATTTGGAACTAACCACGAAACCATGATGCAGTTGTATCGCCTCTCCCTCCCCACACGCACCCTAACGCATATGCCTGGCTCCATCACACAAATTCTTAAATATAATTATTAGTAAAAAATGGCTCAAAAATTACGGTGAGCGAGGGCATCGGCAATATCTGAAATGCACTCTAAACTTCACAATCTAATCTTCAAAATTCCTGTGCGCACCGAGGCAAACACGCAATGAGTGAAGTATTCAAGCAGACTTGCAGGCACTAAGAGCGTGCACACTCCATAGTAGTACGCGCAATGCGGGAAGTATCCACGCAGTCTTGCAGGCACTAACAGCGTGCACACTCTATAGTAGTACGCGTAATGCGTGAAGTATTCATGCAGTGTTGTATGCGCTTACATACGTTTCGGGCCGACCGCAGTGTTTAGCGTGATCATTCAAACTCGCGCAGCGTGCACAGGTGTACTTTCTATGGATGTTTTCGATGAATTACGTTGACTTGTTCGTCAAGGAAACCATGAATTGGCCTGTTGCAAACTTTTCTAGAGCAAAAATAATAATTTTTTCTCATAGAAAATGTCTCAAAAATCACGATGAGCGAATTGGCAAAGTCAGAAATCACCGTAAACTTCACAATCTGCTTAAGGAATTTTGCGTTTTTTTCAGCTTCCCGCTTCAATTATGATACTACGGCACAGGTGAGCATTTCGTAGGAAGAAGTCGTTCTATCCAACCCTTGCGCACTAGGATGCTACGCAATATTCAACATGGCCGACCCTCCGAAACACACGTGACGAAACGGGGTTTTATCAACCGGCGTGTTTTTCTTTACATTTTCCTTGCGTTGATAAAAGACCATGATGCATCCTCACGAATTGCGCACGGAAGCGTCAGCCTCGTTGAATACTGTGCAACATCCTAAGGCGCAAGGGTTGGATGTTTAGTATCGTCTATGAAGCGGGAAGCTTAAAAAAACGCATATTTCTGACGCAGATTATGAAGTTAAGATATTTTCAGGCTTACCCGTTGCGGTCACCGTGATTTCTGAGTCATCTCCTACATGTAACAACTCTTCATTTTGCTCTGGCTGAAGTTTGCCAGTGCTTCCATTCCATGTCCGTCGAAAGTTCCGCGATTCGGAGCTTTTTCGTTCCAATTTCCATCATTCCATGACCGTTAAAAGTTCCGGGATTCATTTTAGATGTTTTCAAAAGTTTCGAGAAAGTTCCGGAAATGCAAAAGATCGGGAACATCTCCGGAGTTTTAAAAGTTCCGGGGGAATCCATGATAATTTCAAAAGTTCTGAAATTCAAAACTGGTTCCGGGAGATGGGAGCACTGAAGTTTACAACGGGCCCACCGATGAGAATAAACAAGATTCGGTGTTTTGACTTTCCCTATTTGGACGTATCTATGCTAAAAGGCACTATGCACTGAAAAAAAATTCTCTGCGTTTTTACCAAGGTCCGTTGGTACCTTTACCATCTCACTTTTTTTACCAATTATTGGTAATTTTACCAAGACAGACTGGTAAGCTTACCTAAAAACCGGTATTTTTCTGTTTTTTCCTAGTAAGAATACCACTTTTATTGGTAATCAATTTCCGGTAACTTTGCCATTTTATCTCGGTAATACTGCCACAGTCGATAAAAATTATTGGCGTTTTTACCAAGGTCCAGTATAATTACCGAGAAAGTTCAATTATTTTACCGAGATTATGGTAATTTTACCGAGAAACAACTGGGATCAAATAGAACCCTGAATTCTTGGTAATTTTACCCTTTTCTTGGTAAATACACCGAGATTTTTTTTTCAGTGTGTCACACGCAAAACCTATGCACATAGTTCCTTTTAGCATAAATGCGTCCATTCGGATTGTCCCATCACGAATATTATGCTGGTTCGCCGAGCGGCAACAGTGGAAACTGATGGCGGCGCAGCGCGACGTCCCATAGCTGCACCCGAGTCCTCGGACTCAGGTGCTTGGCTGCTCTTCAGCTGTGGTATGCCGTTCGCCGTTTGCCGTTTGTGTGCTCTGCGGAGCCGCAGGAGAGCCGATAAATAGATGCACGGGGGCCCTGCGGCTCAGCGACGCCCGACGCGGCGGCGTGGCAGGGCGACAGGGCCCCAACCCCCATGGCCCGCCTGGCCACTCGCACACTCGCTCATGACCGCAGAACACTTCGTCCCTCAATTTAGTGCGAACGTCATGAGCCCATCAACTTACGGGCAGCGCTGCAAGGGGGAAAACCCGGTGCACATAGAAAAAGGTAACCGACATTCTGTAGGATAGATACAAAGTAACCAGAAAAAGCGGTTGGTATTGATTTGGTTTGTTTTTACTTTTTCTTTAAAATGAAGAAAGCGTGAGCGCCTTCAGTTTTTGCCTATGCAACATGATCATCCACCAAGTATGAATAGTTGTATCAAGTATCAAGGCGTTCGAACTACTAGTACGGCGCAGCGGATCTTCGAGTTGTCGACATGAAGGAAGCGTGAGCGCCTTCAATTTTTGGCTATGCAACATGGCCATCCACCAAGTACGAATAGTTGTATCAAGTATGAAGGCGTTCGAACTAATTGTGCGGCGCGGCGGATCTTCGCATTGTCGGCATGAGGAAAGCGTGAGCGCCTTCAGTTTTTGGCTATGCAACATGGTCATCCACCAAGTACGAATAGTTGTATCAAGTAAGTACGAATAGTTGTATCAAGTATGAAGGCGTTCGAACTAATTGTGCGGCGCGGCGGATCTTCGCATTGTCGGCATGAGGAAAGCGTGAGCGCCTTCAGTTTTTGGCTATGCAACATGGTCATCCACCAAGTACGAATAGTTGTATCAAGTATGAAGGCGTTTGAACTAATTGTGCGGCGCGGCGGATAAACACGGACATTTTTCACTGTGTGGTGGTTGTTCAAATATTAGCTATCTCGTGTTTGGCAAGGAGGTAAAGTTGCCCCCCGGTTTGAAGAAACCTTTACCGTGTTTGATAAAGTTTCGCGAGCGTGTGGTCAAACTGTACAAAACTTAAAGATATTAAACAAAGTTTAATAATGATTTGACAGAGGACCTGACGTGTCTCCATCGTGCTCGATAAAAAATAAATCAAATCCTATTGATTTTGGAAAGTTTTGCAAAGTTTGAAATCAAATTTAAAGATCTATTCTATTAAAGGTTTGGATAAATGCGAGTTGATGATTCTGATTTTTGGCATTACATCTGAAATACTTGATTAGTTTTGTAGAACTTGATGAAAAAATAAATTAATTTAAGTTTTTTTAGGAGGGGGAGGAGAAAAAAGTGAAAAAGTGAACCGAAAAAAATGGGTGTCAAGACCTGAGTATCAGGAGGGTTCTCCTAGCGGGGCGGCTGCTAATGTAAGGACAATATGACAATATTCACGCACTGAAATTTCATTTCCTGGAATGATAAGAGTTGTACCACCACTCCTCGCGATAATCGCGAATTTAAGCGAGTGCGCAGATTTTCCACTTCCGTCGTGCACGCACACTCCGATATGCCACCAGACACACACGAAATGTGTATTCAACCACCTTCCTGTTAGATATGAACAGCGACTATTACAACCGAACGCCGCTTTAGAAATTGAGTATACAACGATTTGTCGCTCAGCGGACGTAACAATGGAAGTACACTTTGAGCTGAGCTATGCCGTACGTTTAACTCGATGCTTTCTGGGGTTCACGTCAACACGAGGATACGGAATTGCGAGCATAATCGTGCGCACACAGTCATATCAATATGACTGCACGATTGCAGTCGATTCAAATAAATCTTCGCTCGTTATTCGGTAAATCACGACGAAAGTCTCGAGAGCAGAGCGGCGCGGCGGAAGTTTCAAGTCGGAAGAAAGGAGAAGGGGAAAAAGATGCCAAATAATAGCACAATGGACCGGTGGCCGAGTAACTTTCTAGGAGTCCGACGGCTGACACGAATCCATCACTCGGTCAGTATTTAAAATCAGTTACAGCCCACTATGTACGAAAAGTGCAGATACATAAAAGTACATTCTGTTTCTCCCTTTCCTTTTCATCTGTTCATTTTGCTCCCATCCACAGATTTAGGAAACGGAATCAAATCCCCTCCCCTCCTACACCTATAATAACACCTATGTATATTAGTCATAGGGGCTATACTGCCGTTCTAAGGAAGAACACCGTATGAACATTCGAGAGTTGCCAAATTTCCCCCGATAAAGCGTTCATTTTTGAGAAAAATTATGAATATTTTTCCTTGAAATTTTAAGGAACTTTAGATCGGAATACAAACAATATTCTCTGAGCAATTGGACGAAAAATATTGATGAATTTACCAGAGAATCGGTGTTTTATCGAAGGAAATTTGGCAACGCCTGAAGGTTCATACGGCGTTTTTCCTTAGCACGGCAGTATAGTTGGGTTACGAACCACAATAATTTCCACCAAGTCAGCAGAAAAATCATCAAAAACTGCATTTAAATTCATTTCCTTTCAAGAGGTTTGGTCCGAAGCGGTAAAAACAAAGCTCGGTGGTTTGAAAAGGACGGATTAGAATTAGAATAGAAAAGATAGAAAGGGTTGTTAGATCGTGTCGGGATTAAAGAGACGGATCAGAGCGAAACTTGCGGCCGATTCGCGAAGAGGGTTACAGAAATCGGGAGCATGTGTGAGAGGCACAGAGGACGAAGCGAAGATGCCTCACGATTTCGTGCCATGTTGACGTCATTGCCCAGAGATTCGCTCATAACTTAATGCCTTAATTACGACTCTTCATTATATTTTTAATCGTGACAACCATGTCTCCAAATGACATAATGATAGCAACCTCCCACAATGTGTGTGATTTCAGTATGGTTTCCGATCGGGGAGAGGACTCTTGTTGTTGCCAGATGTGCTGCAAGGAAATAAAACATTAAAATAGCATGGCTGTTCAAAAACAATGTGTAAACTATTATGACGTATGGTTAAACAGGGTAATATATTGCAGAGAAAATCATGTGACCGGAACGGAAACAGGAAAGTTCCCAGTGGCTCTTCGAAGTTTGAGAAGATGCAGTGTATATCGTTACCTTCTGACCAAAGCATTTTAAGCGCCATGCGACGTTTCAACATTTTCGCCGCCATTTAATTTTTTTACATGGAAATTGTTGGTTGAATCTGTTTGAAAATTTCACTGAATTTTATCGGCAGCACAAAGAAAATTCAGTGAAATTTTCGGACAGCTTCGTTGAGCAATTTCTCTGTGGAAAAATAAAATGGTGGCGGAAATTTTTAATCGTCGCATGGCGCTTATGATACTTTGGCCGGAAGGTGACGATATCGTCGTCTCCCGGACGAAAGAACGTAACTCCATTCCAATGTTGCCAAATTTCCCCTCGCAAATTGCCTATAAATCAAGAGAATCTTGGGCATTTCTGACTGAAAATTTCCCTGATTTTTCTCTAGATCCCAAGCAAAAAACAGAGATATTTTGGATAAAAATTGCTTACGTACATTTATGTATCATAAGTTAATTGTTTGAGTCAATTTGGCAACCTTGGAGTGGAGTTACGTTCCTTCGTGCCGGAGACGACGATATGTCAACGTGCGTCTATTTTTCAGTAAAATACTCCTGGGAAGCACATCTAAGCCAGGCATTCCTGAGGTTGAGTCAGTTTTCTCACCGAAATCTCTGAAGTTGTTTAAATATGTCAATCCTACTGGAAAATTGCCACTATTTTGGATATCTCCCATTATTAGATTTTTGGCCGTGTCAGTATTAATTCTCCTGTTTGCATCCAAGGCTAACTCTGCCCTAGAGGTTGATAGTTGGTATTGGGAAAGCGAAGCGAGTGGTACAGCTGGCAACTATGCCTGTGGGCAAGGTGGAGTAGATCACATAGCAGGTCCGAACTCGAGGAAGGGGAGGACTTGTAATCCCGATCGTGTCTTTGCAGGTCCCGGAGTCTCAGGTCCGCAGGTCCCAGGTCCCAGGTCCGGGGTCCATGCTTGGTCCGCAATGACCTTGCTCTCGCCGCAACGCCTTGTAGCCCCCCTCAAACGCGCAAAGCGTATGAATTTTACAATGCACGTTGTCAGATTTAACGTAACGGATATCTTCTTTTCAAGATGGTCACTAGTATTCAGGCGTTCGATGAACAAATCGAAAAACCTGAGCCGATCGACAACCGTGAATCTGTCGACAAACCTCTTGAATCAATCGAATCATGTCGATCGGTTCACGTTCTTCTTTTCCGACCAATTTATGTCGATCGAATTAACACTTTTCGTTCAGTTGTTCCTGCAGTTTTGTAGGATTTAATCAGAGGCATACAAACTGCATTTCATGTGATTTCATATTCTCTCTTGGTTTATTTTCCTACAAAAAAGCTTGACGATGTAATACCATCCGACTTGGTGTCAATTTTTCCTAGATTTTAAGCAATTTATTTGTAAAATTTCAAGTCATTGTGTTTCCCAGTTTTCCGTAAAAGAACATAATAATAGGAATACTGAAGTGATATCCGATGTAGTTAAGCTGATTTTGATTAAATTCCTCCAATTTCGAAAATTATGGCAGTTCAAATGAGCAGTCACCAGATGAGGGGGAAGGGGGTGGCTATTGTACACTACTTTAGGAGGATTGAGGAGAAAAGTTTGATAGGGGTCAACATTTTCCTCAGAAATGATCAATATTGCCCCTGAAAATTCGGCTTGCTTCATAATCAGTGGGAGAGGGAGGGAGACCCGTTGCAATGCTGTGCAATCTGCCTCCTTGTGAGCAAAGCGCAAACGTACCTGCATGGGATGCTCATGAGTCAAACTTTATAGAATAGACCCCCCCCCCCGCACGTGAATTCATCTTTAAAAATCACAGGAATCACTCAAAAATGAAAGAAGTTTTATATCAGTTGACATTTTTTGATTTAACTGAACGGGAACTAATCGATTTTTCCTGCCCCTTCCATCAAAATTAATCGTCACTAAGGGTCTTTAAGGAACTTTTGGATGCTCGTAATGCCAGGATCAACCGAGGTAAATTCGATGGGGCAGCGGTCGCCTTATGAATCTGGTTGACCCCCTGGTGGTCCCCCTGGTATGGGGGACTAAAATTCTGATTTTTCGCGGCACGATTTGACAATCGTCGACAGAGACAACTCGGTCGCAAACTTTGAAGAAGAAGTTTTCAATTGGTGGTCGGTCCGATCTTTCTGGGCTGTGTCGTGGTTATGGTCTCGAGGTTCGTTTTTCCCTCCCCTCTTTTAGTGTATTTTTATCTATTTATCTATTTCGACTTCCCAGTTCAGACATGAAATAAGCCAGTTTCAAATCGTTGCAAAAACAATAGGCAAACCTACGGCAATATCCCTCCTATCCAACATGTATGTGCAGTTTTAATATTCAATACTTTGCTACTGTCTGGGTTCCAAAATTTCTTGACTTCACAGCAACAGAAGTAATGTGCTGAATGTTTGCGAGCAGAGGCGGATCCAGCAATTTGGCAACACCGGATTTCCTCCATTCGAACCTGTGTTAAATAATCGATTTTTGTTGGAGCACCTAGCCCCTCCAAGGATTGATACATTTCCCTGAGTATAAATGGAGAAAAACCAATGTGGCCAAATTTGCTGGATCCGCCAATATTCGCCAGGAATGGCAAAACATGTATACGTGTCGTAAACATGTGTATCCGAGGATATCTAAAGTCTAGTTACAATTACGAAATGAATCCGGTAAATAATTTTTCGGTTGTGTCTAGTCTCCTTCGGGATCGAGAATATTCGCCAGAAGTAAACTGCCGTGCGAAGGGAAAAAGTCGTATGAACAATCAGTCATTGCCAGGAGCCCCCCCCCCCTCCTCGGATGAACTATTTATTTTCAGGCACCGTTATGAATATTTTTCCTTGATATTTTTCAAATCTACAGAAATTTTTAAAAACATTGTAAGAGAATATTGAGAAATTGTCCTGAAAATTCTTAGCTTATCAGTAGAAATTTGGCAATGTCTGAAAGCTCATACGGCGTTCTTCCTTTGCACAGCCCATGCGGTAGTATTCCGTAGCATGGCTTATATTACGACGTTCTTCTTCAGCACTGTACTACATAAACATAGCGTTAGTGATGCAAAACCATCCGCAAGTGCAGTGACAACTAGAGAGACTTAAACGCATGGGTAGAAAAGTGGAGATGAGACGAGGCTATCGGAAGTCGCTCGGATTAGGGGGCTGTCTCGCACTTTTTAAGTTCGCGATCGGTATTTTTTCCCCTTTTCTTTCCAGTCATCGTAAAAATGAAGTAATGGTACGAGAAATAGCTATTTTTCTATGATTATATGCCCGTAGTTATTAATTGAAATTAGATCTTATAGATAGGTTAATCGTGACGAATTCGCAAATTTGTGAATGCATGAATACATTTACTAACCATTGTAATTAATTTTTTAAAACCTCAACCTTTGACTAGTAAAATTAGCTCTGAATAAATGTACAAACCCATCTCAGAAACATCTATAATTTTATTATAGAGTAGAAAACTCCTAGAAAAGTAAGGTTTCGCAACTGACAAAATGAAACTGTGTATTCATAATTATGTCCTGTAAAAACTTTTAAGTTCTTTATGCTTTTAAAAGGTTGCGACCATGCATTTTAAATACATATTTTTTATAGCAAAATTAAAATAAAAGCAAAGAAATAAGTGGTTTAATGCATGTTCACAAAGCATTGTACCGAAAAAAAAATCGAACAAATCAGTATGAGATTGAACTGTCCCGAAATTTGTAAAAATATTTGCACCTTTAAAAGTAAAAATAAAATTTGCTAATGCAAGATGTAAATTATCATTGATTTCAGAAACAGGTTTGGGAAAAAATCAATTATTAGACTTTCCACGCCATTCACGTCAATTCAAGGCACTCTTCCTCAACAGTTGAGTTTCTTACACGCACACACAGGAAAAAAAACACATTGGATCTAGAGTCCGGACTCTTTAAAACATCGACAAGAAAAACTACTTTTGATTCAACCAGATTTAAGCTTAAATCAAGAACCAAGCGTCTCAATTTGAGCGGATTTCCTTTTGATTTAAGCTTAAATCTGATTGAGTCAAGAGTCCTCTTTCTTGTCAATGTTTTCAAGAGTCTAGACTCTAGATCCAATGTGGTTTTTTTTCCAGTGCATGATAAAACCAATGAAGTTGCTTACTCTCAGCAACAGTAATAATTTCTTCGGCGGATGGACCAAGTTTTAGGATTGATAATTAAAATAAATACGCGATTAAAACAAGCAGGCGCCCTCTCAAAAATCCATTGGCATCGCATTCCCACGCCCGCCCCTGAAAATGATCGATAATAATCGGCCTGGACTCAAACGAACAAGACAAGACAGCAGCGCCGCACACAGTAAAAGGATCCCGAAGGATCAATTTGTTGTCTGTGAGTGGACTGCCGCACTGTCGTGCTATATGGAAAAATGCCGTATGAACATTCTAATTCTGTCAAATTTCTTCATAGAAAATGTTTATTTCTGAGGAAAGTTATGAATATTTTGCCTTCAACATTTCAGACAATTCAGATAAAATCACGAACAAAATCCCCAGAAAAATAGGAAAAAAGCTACTTACAAATTTTCCTGAACATTTGTGATTTGCCGAAAGAAACGTGGCAACCTCTGAAGGCTCAAACGGCGTTCTACCTCAGCACGGCGGTCAGAATTAGTAAAAAAAAACCAACAAGGTTCAAAGCGTACTGTTTCTTGCGATATGTGGCAAACCCCTCGTGCAGATCATTCTAGCAAAATGAGTCCTTCTACTTTCTGGCTTGAGCCTCCGAGGGACCTGGAATAAACTGTGACCGAGGCTCAGGCTACGGAAAGATTAGATTGTTTTCGTTTAGGTGGGCATTTGGAGACGATTTTGCCGAAGGGAGGACAGGACCATCACCCCCTACCGATGAGACGTAATTATCCTCTTGACGAGTCCTTTTTGAAGACCGATACCGCTAAGCGCCAGAGCACCACTCACCCACTGATCCTGTTAGTTTTTCTGCATGATAAATTGAATCGGGGCTTTTGTTCTTTTAACCGCTCCGTTTTTTTAGTTCTTTTCCGGGCCCAGTTAATTACGTTTATTGATTTATTTAATCTATGCCGGGGATACTAATCCTTGGCCTTGAGCCCCGTTGCCAGATTAATATGCTGTATATTTGATAGGAATCGAGGAAATTTTTCACTAGAACTGAATGCAACACTGCAGGCAAAATGTATAATGCTCATTAATGATTAACAAGGTAGTTGGCTCGGAAAAAAAAAAAAAAAATTGAATAGCTATTTGAACAGTGATTTTTTGTCAATACCTACTTTTCAAACTTTCCTCTCTCAACTTTTCTTAGATTTGATGATTTTTTTACATTGTTGACCCAATTTACTGTAACTACTTACGGTTCAATACTGCGCAAATTCTGTGCAGCTATCCTGCGGCATATTCATAAATAATGAATTTCCTTGTCACACAGATATGGATGGCAATTTCTACTTATGAAACACTGCAGTTAGCACAAAACAGGAAATATAATACAAATTGATGACTAAAAAATACGCCCAAATTAATGAAAAATTGGTATCGGGTAAGTATGCAGTATAGTTTAAGCTATAGGGGCTTATACGGTGGCTCATCGTAATACCTCGGTTTTTTAAAGTGTTTATTATTATGATGTGGCGATTTTATCCACTATAAATGCCCGGTCCAAACTTAGACTAAAATGGTAAAAAAAGAGGAAATATTCAAGTACTTAGTCGAGTTTTCTCAAACTTCATAGAAAAAACGATGGTTTCGGCTACAGGAAGTTGTGGCTAGGTGAACTATTAATACTCTCTGTGACAGCCACAGAAAAACTCGCACAAAAATGTCACCGAATGTCACTCGCTAAAACCTTATCAAAAAATCACACCCCGAACGAGTGACGAAGAGATACCCTGCGGCGCAAAACACTTAAGCCGATAAAACTATCCCTATCGTTGTTTGCTTAATCAACAGGGTCGGGCTTCGGACGAAAGCGCCGTCGAGTTTGTTATGATTTCCTCATCCGCTTTCACAACGTGTATTTTCCCCCTGTTTATGTTGTGATTTTTCAATTGCATCGCATAAACTTGCCGAATGATACTCGCGGATCAAAGCCTGTCATTTGGCGGGATGAGCGCCTCGCAAAGTGAATGGGGGGGAGGGGGGGTATGAAGCGAAGCGTGGATTTATGTCTCGGCCTGCGCAGAATTACTCAATTGGTGGCATATTCCTCACACTTACTCACCCTTACCCCCATACCCCTGCCCCCACCCTTTGACTCCCCCCAGCCCCCAGCCCCCGCGCTCAAATTACTCACCTGGGCACGCATTAATGCCCCGCGCAGGGAGCGTTTAAAACTGAGGTCACGCCTGCAATAATTTATATCGAATGGGAAGGAAGTCGATATGATTAAAGATGTTCCGAGATAAGGGCTTCACATCCTGAATGAATGATTTTACCCTCTCGTCCCGGGTCTCGCGCACCCCACCCGCGTCGCGCGCCGCGTCTTGTCGCGCCGCACGGTGGATCGAGTCGATAGGAGAGGTCGGACGAAATTTGGAAACTTTAAACGCTTATAACTCCGTTTATGCAAAATTTTGAGGTTCTAAAACTGGCTTCATTGGTTTTCTCGTGGAATTTGCTTTTAGGAACACCCCTTGGAATTTAAAATGTGACGAACTGAACATCAAAATTTGTTGTCTGAGTCAAAAAATTCATGATCGACCTCTCCCATTGACTCGATCCACTGTGCGTCGTCGCCGACACTCCCAACGACGTTGTCCGACGTTAAGCTCCGTTTCACCCCCTCTCTCTCACGTTTTATTAATGGAATCGTTCTGTCATTTTCCCTTGTGCACGGTAGTCAGCTTAATTGTATACATCTAGTTTGGGAAAAAAATCCCGGGGAAAAACCGATAAAAAGGTGTAATCGAAATGTAACGGCCGCGGCACTGTCAACTTTATAGCAGCAATTGGTTGTCTTCAAATGACGCCTTTCATTTTCTGTTCGTTTTTCTTTTTTCTTCTTGAAAAATAGTTAAATTAAAAATTACTCCCGACTGATTTTTCTGGAGATGCAACTTCGTGTATTTCTGCACTGAAAAAAACAAAACAAATAACATCCGGCCGTGGAAGCCGTATTTACGGGCTATATCTGGACATATACCGTCCGCGTATCGGGCTCAGAAACCGAAAGTTCCGGGCGTAGCACCCGGCGCAGTCGAAGTTACGGCTCCAGCACCCGGAACTTTCGGCCTCTGAGCCCGGAACGGACGGTATGTCTATGTAGCCCGTAACTTTTTTCAGTGTGGAGAACAGGGTCCAGTTACGAGTAAATTGCATGCCTATTAAGGTTAAAATTAAAATTCACGGTGCCTATAAAAACAATAGATTTGAAGTGAAGCAATACAGAATAACTTTGGGACATATGTGTTCTGACGATCTCTTTGATTTCCACGAATTAAAACAAAAATTCCGTTCGGAAATTGTATTATTTTCGAACAAACGTCACCTTCGAGGTTTTTTCAGAATAAATGCTCTTATGAATTTAAAATAAAAGTCGAAAATGATTTAGCTTGAACTGGAGAGAAATTGGATCTCTGAATTGTTTTTTTCTTTAAATTTATTCAGAATTGTAAGTTTTGTTAGCTTTTCGCTCTTCTGTTATGTGTTGCCATTTTTATTAATGTTGTCCTCGTCGAAACGTCCTGCCAGCTTGGGATGGACTCTTCGAAATCCGGGCATGATTTGCTCTGGCCAGATGACCCTTAACTTTTATGGCTGAGCCGCCAAAAGAGACAAGATAAGCACTCCCAGTGTTTCAGTCACTCATCAAAAGTGACCTTAGCCCCACAAATTTTACTGCTTCCCAGCGAAGCGCGACAAAAACCAATTTTAGGGAGAATTTCACTGGTGACGTGAAGTCAACGGTTGCAATACTAAAATTTTATGCGCTGCAGTCGCGAATAGAAGTTGAGTTCATGTCGTTACTGAGAAAAAAACGAATGACCTAATCCGCTTTTTGATTTTTTCATTTGATCTATGTTGACAGCAAACGTAAAAATCCTCTGGCTTGGAAATAAATTGTCGATCTTTCTTTCCTAAATGTGCGCCGATTTTGCGGCAAAATTTAGGACAGGAAATTAGTAAAGAAATGCCGACTGCTGCCGTCATGTCCTCTCAAATCATCGCGCGCATTATCTGATACTCTTTCGGAATCTTTCCTCAGGGTTCGTCCACCAGTGAACGTTGGGCTTTCAGTCGTATTTTTGAACCGTCCATATCAGGAATGTACAAGGTAATTTCGAGCTAACTCTTGATATTACGCCAATTTTGGGTCTAACCACCCCCTTCCTACACTGCCGTGCTAAGGAAAAACGCCGTATGAACATTCGAGAGTTGCATTTCTCTGGATTAAAAATGTATTTTTGAGAAGAGTCACGCATAATTTTCCGTGAAATTTTCGGATATACTAGATCAAGTTGCAAACAAATTATCTGAAAAGTCCGAAAGAAATATTCAACACTTTCCAGTAGCTTTGGATTTTAGTAAAGGGATTCTGGCAGCGTCTAAAGGCTCATATATGGCGTTTTTTCTTAGCGCGGCAGTATATTGCCCACAAAATGCTATTTTCAATCGGAGTTTTCTTAAAAATGGACTTTTTGCGAATCTTTTTATGCTACTGACGTCAGATTTGGCTTGACCCATTCGCCTTGCACTCATCCTCAGGTGCATAATACGTACCCGCACCCCGTTATTTTTTTGCTTCTCTATAGCGAAAGGGCGTATCTTGACTGCCGCATGAGCCCCAGAAAGTCTGGATTTTCATGTTAAACAGGGCTCATGCGGCAATCAAGATACGCCTCTAGTTTAGTGGGGCGACGATTTATGGACGACTTCAAAGCCTCACTTAATTATCACAAAAAATCATAATAGT
Organism: Bemisia tabaci; assembly: GCF_001854935.1. NCBI lineage: Eukaryota > Metazoa > Arthropoda > Insecta > Hemiptera > Aleyrodidae > Bemisia > Bemisia tabaci. The sequence continues at coordinate 570,151 of NW_017547210.1, read as the reverse complement.
ATGCGTTAAATAAACATTCAACAAACGACAAAAATAAAAAAAAGAAAGGGATTAAAATTAAACATATGAGGAACATTTAATCAATGAAAAATAAAGTGCGTTTCTTGGCGGAGGGAGTTGGAAGTACGAGAAGTGAACGCTTTCCAGCTGTCTCGCAAATCGCGCCTTGCGTCCACTTTCTCCTTAAAAATTTAAGTATTTGATTTTTGAGACTCCCTATTTGGTCGACAGAGGGGCTTGGAGGACAAGGCGCATAAGTGCAGTTTTTGCAATTTCGAGAAATACGCTTTTGAAAATTCGTCATTACATGGATCCTACCGGCAGAAAGAGCTGAGTTTGAACTGACTTATTGATGTTCAAAAATTGGAATTTGGGAGGGAATTTTTAACAAAATATGCATTAGAACTAGTTTTAATTGAAATCATTAATATCTCAATTTTTCAAAAACTGCACTTATGCGCCTTGTCCTCCAAGCTCTTCATTCATTCATTTGTGGACTGCGTGATTTGTGGTAGCCGGCTGGTCGCGTAAATCTGCAAAAATCTGTCTTTTCCAGTTTTTGTCCATGGGTTAAGCCACCGCGATACGATGACCCATCCCATGCGTTTCCTTTTGTCTCCCTTTTTCACGGGAAAAAGAGTATGGTAACATCTACTATAAGTCTACTTGATTTCAAACACAAATACTACTATCTAGTGAAAATAACCAGAATTATATTAGTTTTTACTAGACTATGGTGATACTTACCCTCATTTGGTAAATGCTACCATAGAGTCTGGTATTATTGCCAAACTCGGATCACTGTGTCAGAGTATAGTAAAATCTACCATATTTTTTCTCAGTGTTTCGTTGAGTCTCGTTTCGGCTCATTTTTATATGGTAAAAAAACGTAAGACTTGAACGGAACGAGAAAAAGATGAAACTAAAGTGTTAGATCAGGCCCTCTGAAACCTCTCTTAATTATAATGTGAATCTTATGAGCTTCCTCGTGGAAAGGAGCTATTTAAGGAGCGACTGTGAATACGAATCAGAGCCTAGGAAGGAGGCTGGATGGAACGTGGAATACGGAATGAGCCTCACGGGAGGTGGGGGGCGGGGGCGAAGGCTCGGTGCTCGAGATGAAAAAATAAATACGTTAATTCCCATTCGAAAGCGTTTACCGTATGTTTACGGCTATTACGGATTGTATAAGGAGAATAATATTGGGCCCCTGCGGTTTCATCACGGCTCTGACCTATTCCTTATTCCAAACCGCGACTCCTATACGGCCGTGTTAAGGAAGAACGCCATATGAGCAAAGATGTGTTGCCAGATTTCCTTTCATTTAAAAAGAATTGTATGCGAAATTTTTGAATATTTTTCCTCCAGTTTTTCAGCAAATTTTGTTCGTAATTAAATACAAAATATCTGAAAGTTTCAAGGAAAAATATGCGTAGCTCTCTTAAAAAATACATTCTTTATTCTGGGAAATTTGGCAACTCTCGAATGTTGTTACGCCGTTTTTCCTTAGCACAGCAGCATACGCCACCGGCCCGAGCCATGCCGATTCTGATCCCCAATCCTGGTTTCCAGATCGTGGCGCCAAATTGATCCAATACGCCCGTGTCCGTGGTTGAACCAATTTCGCGCGCTTTATCCGCCATTGTGCACCCTGGCATCGCCGATCGATACACTTTCGGTTTTTTTTCTCCGAGCATGCCGCATGTGACCCCAGGTTGCCGTTTCCACGCGGCCTACCAAAGCTTTTAATTTGAACTACGTTTACTTTTACGAGTCCACAACTTATGTACGGCACTTTAAAATTTTGAAACTAACCCCCCTCCCCGGTAAGGCACCCTATGACCCTCATCCATGATAACAAAAGGCTGGCCAACCCCTGCCCCTGTTAAATGAAGGAAAACGCTTAGTAGAGAATTTGCAGGGGTGTGAAATTTGATGAATTTCGTGTTAAAGTGGAAACTACTGAGTGAACTGATCACGAGAATACCTTTTGTTCATGAATTGAACAATTATTGGAGAAGATATGACATGAGTGATCTAATCTGCTAAAATACGTGCGTTTAAAATTTTTATACCATTTCCCATATCAGAAAAAAATTATAAAAAATACTGTGAAATCAGCTCTTTAAGCACCTTCAGATGAAGCAATAACAAATTTGCATGCAAATTCTCCGTTTAACGAGAACTTGTAGATTGCATTTTACCAGGAGAAACTTGGGCTTTCTTTGTAAAAAATGTCGCAGATTCTTTCTCTGATCTCAAGCAATAATCAGGAAATTTTGCAACCTCGTAATGGAGTTACGTGCCTTTGTCCGAGACACGACGCAAAGTTGATCGAGTCAATTGGAGAAAGCGGACACAATTTGGAAACTTTAAACGCTCATAACTCCGTTTATACCAACTTTGGAGGTTCCGAAAGTGGTTTTATTGCTTGCCTCGTAAAATTTTCTTCCAAAAGCACCCCTTGAAATTTAAAATGTGACAATATAAACATCAAAATCTGCAGTTTCTGTAAAAAATTTCATGTCCGACCTCTCTAATTGACTCCATCCACTGTGCGACGTCTTGGGTGCGACAGACTCATTCCTTGAAATAAAACAAAGGCCATTAGAGCAGTAGCTCTTGATGAAGAGTTTGATGACCACAAGTGTGAATAGAGCAGTTTATGTGAGTTGCAGTTTCGTTCCCCTCGACGTGGCTCGAGTGAAAAATGTCGCAGCTTAGAGGATTAATCTACCATATCTAACAGCAATAATCATTGCCCTCTTTGAACTCCTCGCGAAGTTTGCCAACGTGGTAGCGCGGACTAGACTTGCGATCCAAATATGCACAGCGCCTTGGCAAGTGAAGCCACAAAGCATCTATTTTAACATCGATTTTCTCGAACGCTCCCTCCGTTATCACGATCAGGAACTCGCATCGTTCATCTCGGAGTGTCGTAATTGTCATCGCTTCGTCGATAATTTTCGTGTGTTTGCGGCTAGGTAATACAATTACGTATGCCACGATATGATTGTAGACACGATTTCGTTCGCTTAGTTTTAATTCCCGCCACCGTGCGAGTACGATATCCTCTTGCTTCATCCCCGTGCATGCAAACTGATTGTAGAAATATGGTTCCCATCGAAAGACGCAAAAATCCACTGCGCTGGCAACGAAATATCTGCATAGAAATTGAGACAGATGGTTGTTTTCATATACAGGGTGATCCAGGGTTAAACGGCCACACTGCAGGAGCGTGTTTTATGGGTCAAAATAAGACTTGTTGGTTCTATAAACTTTTTTTCCAAAAGCACCCCCAGCCGGAGCTAGGGTCCAGTCCAAAATTTCGGAAAGTAAATCGTTTTTCCGAAATATTGGCAACGGTTTTGAATCAAATCTCATGAAAATTTGTACTCTCCTGTACTTGTATGCCCCGAATTCATACATGATCTAAAGGAAATCGATATCTCAATTTAAAGAGGGGGTTTGGGGATGTTCCAGCTCCTGCAGTATGGCCGTTTAACCCTGGATCACCCTTTTTAACAGCACTAACACATGCAATTGATTCAATTAAGAATTTCAAACGCAAATTGCAAATTAATTGGTGAATTGTTAAAATTTGATTGGCATTTTTAAAAAGGCTCCATTGCAGAAGTCCGCATTCCCGGACTAAAGCAACACAAATTATCAATGCTATTCTTAAAATACCTCTACAATCAGAGTGGAGCCGGTCCATTCAGGTCTTTTAATTACCAGTTTGGGAATCAGTTTTAAATTGATAGTTTCTCTGCAAGAAACCTCCCTTTCCTCCCTATGAGACTAAATCACATGTGGGAGCCAGCGGGGGCAAGAACTGACGTCTGAGGAGGAGAAACAAACATGAGAAATATTGATGATACGGTAATAGGTCGATAGCTCGCAGGTTGCCAAGTGCTGAGATAAATTCTATTTAACTTCACCTAGAAAAAAAACACGGTTATTCTGCGGCTACCATGGTGGTAATGTCACACAAGATTCCACGGTGCTGAAACCGTTGACTTTGGTAAGATTATTGATGAGCATAGTATCTATCAAAATATAAGTTTACGTTTTTTTTTTTATTTTCATACCAAAATCACCTTGAAATCAAATGATTTTTTACGTCAAGACGTTAAAATTCAACTTTGGCAAATGACAAATTATCAAATGGAATGATGAAACACATGATACCTCCTTTTCAAAGGTTTTTGTCCCAATTACATTCTCCATTGGCCAGAAAAAGAAATTCTTACTTCAACTAATATAAGAAAAAAAATTGAATGGACATCATACTCACTCACTCAGTGATATTTGACGGAAAGGAGAACTGGAAAATTGGAATATAAATGCTAAGTCATATTCAATCCTCATATATGAACTTATCTGCAAAGGAAAGCTGTAGGTTTTCTATAGTCACTGAAAAAAAAAAAAATCTTAGATTTGCCGCCAAGAAGTATTTTTCCTCAAATCAAGAATTTTGCTGCTTAATATACACTACTTTTTCACTTAACCCAAGCCTTATTTCCCTTATATCAAGACAAATTCAGCTTCAATCAAGATAAATAAAATTCTTGGCGGCAAGTTCAAGAATCATCATGCTTGAGCCAAGCACATTTTTTTTTTCAGTGAGCGTCAAAATCAATGTCGATAAAATTGCATATTCTCACTGTCAGAGTGAAAGGATAAAACTTTTTCCGAGCCCCTCTCTCCTATCGTGACAACCCTGTGGAACCTTGATGGCACGAGTGATAAGTTAAGAAAGTAATTCCAGTTCCGTCGGGAAGCTAAGGAGTAGAAAATCTCCTCATCATACAATTCAATAATGATTAATAGTCTCTAATACAGGAACGTATGCAGGTAGGCCTAAGGACTCAGAAGCAACACATAAGGGGTGGAGAGGAGGAAATTAGTTGGAAAAAACTAGGATTCGGAACCGAAGGACGGCATTGGTTATTGGTTTTCTCAACCGTCGGTCGTTATTTGTTAGCAAGGTAATTTGGAGGAGCATAGCCACAGAACGCCTATTACACCTATTACCTGCGATCATCATATACATAATCGAGTGCTCATGCTTTTGGTTTTAGATGGTTCCCGTCTCTGACCGCGGCGGAGGTTAGGGTCCACCCGGTGACGTCATACCCACGAGGTCTCCTTGGTCACCGCACTGTGAATTGCAAACGCCATGTTTCGAATCCTCTCAAATCCCGCGCTGCAAGGAAAAATTTAATGAGTCTCATTCTTTGATTGATTGACCAATGCTGTCGTGCTAAGGAAAAACGCCGTGTGAGCCTCTAGGCGTTGCCAGATTCTCTTCAATAAAAACCGAATCAATTGGAAATTTTGTGAATGTTTTTTCTCCCAATTTTTCAGACGATTCTGTTCACGATTTGATCTAAAATACCTGAAGATTTCAAGGAAAAATATGAGTAGCTTTCCTACATTACATGATTAATCTGAGAAAATTTGGTTCTATCGAATGTTCATACGGCGTTTTCCCTCACCTCAACACAGCAGAATGTTCCTATGGGGCTAAACAGGACGAGATTCCTTCTTGTTGAAAAACATATCTTTGTATGATTTATTTTTTTATTTATTTATATTTTTACTTTTTTTTATTTTTCTTTTTTACAGATATCGTCAAAAGCTAAGGATTAAAATATGACACCTCCATCAATAAGCAGGAGCATTGGCTCTACCGTCTCTGTCGATCATGGACACCGCTGAAATTTCGATTAACTGCATGTGGTTTTGCAGCCCGCATCGAATTAGCCTGCTGATTAATGGCTCTGGCGGTTTCATTTTTCATATTGCAAGGCGTGACAATCGTTACATGACACACTCAGAACATGAAGTGCTAAAGATAAAAATATGAGTTAAAATGCCGTGTTTCTGTTGGAGAATGGACGGTTGCGAAGATACAGCGCGTATCATGGATCCTCACTAATATTCAATGGGTAAAACCGGTTTCAATTCTTTCTATTCACTCATCACAGAATATTGCGCTCATTCTAACCAGTGCGCCTTCAATCAGCTGGTAGGCAACTTGAACGGCTCAGAAGCGGTAATAGTTGCTTGTAGCAGTTTAAGCAAGTCATCCGTTTCGAGCTCAGTCCAGTGGCCACTCTGGGTAGGCGTTTGAATAATCATGGCCGATATATCGATGGCCCAAGTGAGAAATCACGTATCTTCTTCTGCGACGTTACCGACTTCCTGAAATACTTCATTTTTTCTGAGGTAAACTATGAAACGTAATTTTTTTCAAACCTTCCTTGATTTTTCGTCCATGCTAGCAGAATAATCTGTCTATATTTCGAGCTTAACCTACATTTGGGTTGTTTTTCCTCCGGCAAAATGAAATAGGAGCAATTTTTTGAAACACCACAATGGAAACACGTGGTTTTGAATTTTAGTCATTGATATTGGTCATGTCGAAGCTTCCATTTTTGAAAGAACACAGGAATTTTACTGATCAAAGTGAATATTTATTCCACTGTGCGCCACGAGGGCGCTACACGTTGGCCCTCTTTCGCCGCCAGGGGTCGCCAATCATTTTTCAAAGGGCCAACTCACGATGACCAAAAGTAAATAGTTATTTAATTCCATACCGCCGCCGATGCTATCTTCATTCGATCTTCCTCACCTCTGACCCCGGTTAACGAAAGAATAAACAAACTATCTGAGTATCAGACCATCAAGCTTGGATCAGTGGGTTCGAGTATGGGCCGCTCGCTCCGGTCAGGTTTCAACGTTGTCAAATATCGCCGGCAAATGATTGCTTTTTTACATTTTTTGTGGTAAATTATAGGAATTTTATATCAATACAAAACAAATAGATCCAACAGGAAGAAGTTCATTCGAATGAATGAAGAAATTTTGCCGAGTGAAACTGGAAGTGGGATCGAATTGACTTGGCTGTATAGTGTATAGTTGAAAAAACTTTTGGCGTTAGCCTCAATGTTTACTTTAAGATCGCTTCGAGGTATCACAATACAAACACTATTCAAAAACTCGCAGACTGTCGGAACTAGGTGAATGATGATTAGTCCTTCTTTCATTGGTCCACTATAAATGTTCTTATGGAGTCTTCATACATTGGAGCCAGTGAAAAAGCATAGGTTTTGGGATCACTTAAAAATCAAGTTAAACTGGGACAAATGTATTGCCATACATCGCATAACAATCAATTTTTAGGGAATTGTGCTTCCAATTAATTCATTCGACGGTATTTACTGACACTGAAATTAATTTTTCCGTTTAATTTTTCAATTTTTATTCTAAGGATAATACACACTCACAATGTTTTTAAGCATCGAGTTGGTGAGCTTTTTTTTCTATTATTTTTTTTCGTAAACATTTTTTCCCCGATCTACGACATTTTCTTTTCCAATTTCATAAAATCTCATTCTGACAAATTCAATTCATGTCTGAGTTAAGATTATTTAAACAGCCGAGTACTTCTATTTACAGTATTTTTAAATAAAATATTTAACTAAAAACTCACTATTTTTTTCGTAAAAAAAAAAATTCCATAATGGAAATCAGTATTTTTTGCACAACTTATTCGCATCTTATGCTCATATTCATATGAAATATTTGAACTTACGGATTCCTAAGATGTAGAAATCTGCCGAATAATATTGCATGGTTTGGCAACTATGTCTGGTAATTTCATCATTCGTCGACCCCCGGGCTTCCCACCTACGCTCCCGTGATAGCGGTGAGAGCAGTAAGTCCATGCTGGGATGAGCCTTGAGACACGTAAAGACATGTACTAACCATGGCTCATACAAACATGGACTTACTGCTCTCTTCGCTATCACGGCAGTACGATCGAGTCCCGTGAGTAAATGAACTCTACGACATATCCAACATCCAACCTGTTTTTGTTTGATTACGTTTTTTACTGATTATTTAGCAATTTCAATCAGGTGCACGCGCACGCCTTGTCAGCCGGACCTTTCTGCGAGTTCTCACACCGATCTGATAAACCTCTCTTGTGCAACCTTTTGCGGGATTTTACGGAAATTTTTCCATAAATCATACAGTCGGTAAAAGTTTAATTACTCGGCATAATATTGCAAGGTTTACGTAATAGAATAGGCTATACAGATAGACCGTACACGATATAGACTTCAAGAACTTGTGTTGATCATCAAGTCTATGCACACTGAAAAAAAGTATGGTAACATTTACTACTAGTCTACTTGATAATTTACACAGCTATACTATTTGGTGAAATTAACCAGACTTATAGTAGTATTCACCAGAACTTTGGTAATTCATACCATAATATGGTAAATGTTACCTTAGAGTCTGGTGTTTATTACCATACGAGTATGGTAATAAACACCACACACACACACACACGCACAGTGTCAGAGTATGGTCAAATCTACTATAAATTTTTTTTTTTCAGTGCGCTCTTACCGCACGGCATGGAGACGTTTATAATCATCGGCCGCACTATAAATATCAAAAAAGTGTGACGGGTGCATTAAAATTCAAATACCCTAAAATGTGATCCGAGATGCAGGATTGGCGATATGCCAGGATGGATATTATTGATACCGCAAATAAATACTTAATCAGTTTTTACTTCTGTGTGAAGTTCCATAGAGAAAAGTGTCTGAGAAATCTTAGAAAAAGTTTTTTTCATTTTACTAAAACTATTTTCTTCAGAATTTGCAGCACACTTACATATTAGAGGGCATTTACGGAACGAATGAACCTTAAGAGACCGTTATTTACATATTTCAATCAATGAATTGAAACCGAATAATTTTCATCTCATCACACAAATACACGGTAATATGCAGGCTATACGAGAATTTTCAGGTATTTTTTTTCAAAGGAACTTTTTTCACTGTCGAGGCCGGACTCAAGTTTACATGTGCACTACTCGTGATTTTGCATCCTTATTTTTATCATATTGAATGCAAATCAGCTAGCTTGTATGTGATCCTATCGGTCTTCCATTACACGACCAGTCTCAGATGTTACAACAAATAGAGGAGAAGAAAATACCGGCTTTAATGTTCTGCAAATTAGGAAAAGAAGAAGACGAAGAATAAGAAAAAGAAAAAAAAAGGTATTTACGGCGCATTAGTTACTATCTGCGTTAACTCTCTCTACGACGGGCGTTGATGTCAAACTAAAGGGGAAAAATAAGAAATTCAGGCACAATGGGTCCCTTGAGAGGAATCGTGATGGCAATTTTTTATTCGGAACGGCTAGTTGGCACTTGGCGGTAAGTTTGAACAATAAAATCTTATTTCCACTTAAAGAGAACAGGAAAGGTAATGCCGAGCTGGCCGCAGAGTGAGCGGGAAGGGTGGTCACAGAAACAAGAGGAAAAACCGCGGAGCGATGTTTTCACAGAACAAATTAGCGCTTTCTTGAAGCTGGTTATCGGAGTGGCGGGTTCCGGAGTAACTGCGGTCATGAAAGCTCTTTAAGACGAGGAAGAGATTTCCCTGCTCCGACAATCGACGATTTAAAAAATCGGGCACAGCCTGATTGAAACTTGAATGATGAATGGCAGGCATTACGCACCTCCATATGACAACCAGCGCCTTTGTTGCCAACGTGGTGAGAGAATTTTACGTTAGGATAAAATGAAGATTTCTCACGCGATTTCTAAGTGGTGTACAAGAGTCAAAAAAAGAGATTAGACTTTAATGTTCAGGGCTTCGATTTCACTGAATATGCGTTCTTATATTTTTCAATGATTTTTGAAGTCCGCATTGTAGGAGCCATTCAGTGGTTTTAATTCGTATCCAGACCTACTGCTGCATGACTGATGCAAAGTCAACTTTAAGAATCATTTAAAACTATGAAAATGCAAATTTGACAAAGTCGAAACCCTGAACGCTGATTTTTAAACGTTCCTTTTGACACTCAGAAAGTTCCACGGCGTTTAAAAGTAAGAAACTTATATGCTTCATTGATAAAAATTGGTCTCTTCCCATGAGCAAAGTTTCATTTCCACCATTTCTGGCTTTCGCGTCAGTAATGTTGAAGTCACGATCCCTGTCCATTGGATCGTCACGATCCAATGGACAGGGGCGACCCCGAGCCGGGAAATCGACGCGATGACTGAGCTACATGACTAGATCTTGTGGAAATCTTGTGGAAAATATCTTGTGGAAAATAATGCTGATGCCTCCTGTTTCGGGCCGAGATGACGGGACGTTTAAAAGCCCCGAGTGACTTCTATTTAGGGTCCGAGGAGAGCCATCGAACAAAAAGAGGGCATCTTGTGAAGCAAGGATGGGAATTGGGTTTTGAAAAAAAAAAAAAAAAATTAAAGAAACCGGCAGTTTTTAACAAAGCCTGGTATGAACTTAACTTTAGCAAAAATACCACCGCAAAAACCCAATTTCCAGCTGTGAAACGCATATCAGAACATTTAACCTAAACAACAACCTAAGCCATCCGGGGAAATTTAGTTACCAAACCAATTTGGTTACTAAACCAATTGGTTACCAACCAATTACTAACCAATCCATAGGATTTTTTAAACGTCAGGATCGATAAACTTGGAGGTCCCTCGTGACAAGTCAATTTTATTAGAGTCTCAATCCATCCGATTATGACATCGCAAAAGCATGTTTTTCATTTTCGAAAAAATGACCCTTTCTAAATTGAAGGAAAAATTTCTTCTGAATGGTTTGACTGTCCCTTTAATTCTCTGTTGCTCCTTATTTTCAATCCCTGACCTATTTCACCACAGACTTCGATTTTTCGGATCCACGTGACAACTCCGCCTTTAAGGATACAGGAATGGAGGCAATGCGTCAATTGAATTGGACGTATTTCTACCGAACGGAACTATGTGCATTAAGACATGAGCCCTGAGACCCATAAAATTGTATTCATGACAGGGCTCACGTCATAATGCACATAGTTCCGTTTGGCAGAAATATGTCCAATTGAGACCACAGTCAAGAGCGTCATCATAAACAATATTTAATTACATGCTGTACAAATTTAAGAATGAGTTCCGACGCAACAAGAATGGCACGCTTTCAGGCAGGATTCGATCGTAAATTAGTGGTTTTAACTAGATTGCCGGTGATTTTTTGTGCTTTCCGATTTATCGTTTCTACCGACTGACCGATTTTCGGTCAGCAATAAACGGTAATTTTTAAGAAAATTAGCCCATTGTTTATTAGCTTGTCTTTCAACACAGTTAAAATTACCGGGATCTTGAATGTTGCGGAGCGAGCTTTAGATTTTTTGATGATTATATTTAACTACTCTGAGACATTTAAAAAAAGAGGGAAGTGAAACAAAAATAAATTAATTATTAGTAAGAACAATGAATGTTTGAGTCTAAAAACTATGGAGAAACTTTGCGACTTAACCATAAACTCAATGCGTAATAATTTGTCACTGTCTTTTGTCAAGGTGAAGGGCATATATTTTTATTCCTTCCTTTACTTTTTTTTGCATTTTTGCAAATAAAAATTAAGTCTATTCAAGGGAGTCAATACGAGGTAATTGTGAACCAACGTAGATAAATTATTTTAATTCTCAGCATACCAACCTTATTAATCGAAGATTTTGTCCTTCCTTTTCGACAAAAAAAGTCACTGATTTTTATTCTCTCGTGGGATTTAATTGGCGTGGTTTAAATGCGAGTTCAAGGGGAAAAACTTGAGTACTGGGTCCTAAAATAATGTACCCATAGATTTTGGGATATTACATTCTGTAATAATATACCTATGTATTACGAAACTTCCCTTGCAGGCCAGGGTACTTAACCGGGCAGAGTTGGTACCTATTCAACATATTGGTAAGTCCCAATTTTTTAGGCATGGGCGTACAAAAAGGCTCCACACGGATTAAAATTAAGTGAGATCATTAGTTACTTCCTTTGCATCATATAGAGACTCGTTTAAGACGAACATCAGATAATGTAAAGGCGGTTTAGGCCTAACTTTAACGTATGCTATTTCTCAGTACAAGAGATAACGTTTCGCAATTGATCATCCTCTAGTTTTAGCACTTCAATAAACTGTACCGACGACTCCTTCGCTAGAAGAGGAAATTTAATATAAATAGTGGTTTGGAAATTATCTATACGATAATATTTTATACTTTTGCCGCCCATACTAACACATATAACCTTTTTTCTAAAAGATACATGTTTATTTTCAAATAAATGCCATACTGTATTTTACAACAAAACACCGACTGGTTTTCTTTTTCGGTCAATCGAAAACTTGCGGATTTGCCGATTTTTTTTTTTTTTTGATCAGAACATTTTTTATTCAAAAATTTAAGTACAACATCATCAATCCCGTAAGGTACTTTTTGACCGGCAATGGCGTGTCGCCGTTGATCTTTACGATGAATCGATTAATCTGCCGTATAAATCTATGGTAATATATCGATTACCAGGGTGCTCCCGACTAATACCTCGATAATCGATTCCTCGTCATAGTTTCAAACGGGAGAATACGATAGTCGAAGATTCATGCTTCACCATCCGTGACCGGTTCATTTTTCGAGTAGAATGTAATGGTCGGATACTACAATAAATAAGCATTTATGCCTATACGATTAAACTTTATGTTTGATCCATTCAACTGATAAACGTTCCAAGCCGAAGCAATTAATGGAGGACCTTCAAAACATATAGGACAGCAATAAACAGGTAAAAGTCCAAGTCATCTTTCTATTTTTTTTATTTTATTTTTATTTTTTTTAAAAAAACAAAGGGTTTTGCTGTGTTTTTGACCTTACCGTCTCTTGGTGATCGATGGTCTTCGAATGGCAAATGAGGACCTTTTCGGTAAAACAGCATAATATACTCAGGTCAACGTTACCATGATTGTGTATACATTGTACAACTATTTAGTAGGTAGAGAGCTGTATGCTCTGTTTTGAAATTTGCCTCAAATTTTCTTTCTTTTGCCCTGAATATTATGGCAGCGAACTTTACAATTAGGGTGATTTTGGATACTTGTAAAAAAAAAGGAAGAGTTGCACGATCTTGGCGACGTTGAATTGGACGTATTTCTGTCAAACAAAAGTATGTGCATCAAGACATGAGCCCTGAGACCCATAAGAATATATGCATAACAGGACTCATGTCATAATGCACTTAATTCCGTTTGACAGAGACACGTCCAATTAGATATGCTGTTTGGTCTGGATGGTCCTCCAACGTACTGATTCATGTATTGTATTGCAAGGAACGTACACAATCTCATAATCATCTTGTAATGTTTCCATTCTAATTTTACACTCGTTTTTCGAGCATTAAACAGAGATATAATCTAGATCAATATGAATTTTTTAACTTGTACAAATGATGGAGCGATTCCGATTCAAAATCTACCTCTTGCAGTCGGAGTGAACATTTCGGTGCCTAAAACACGAAACCACGTATCTCTCTCGTGTTTGTTAAACCTAATGGCTAGCGATGGCCTCAAATTCGCAGGATGTGTAAACGATGACGTCATTGTAACTTAAATTAGCAGAAGTAGCAAAAGACACAATGGCTATTTTCATAAAGGCTGAACGAGATCATGATTTGACATCGGTTACGTTATGTGAGAATGTGATACGATGCTTTTGAAATGTCTTTGAATGAATATTTTAATTTGTCAAAAATATTATTCAAACATAAACAATAGAGCCATCTATGTGATCTCAAAATAACAGGTTACACAATCGAGGCTGAAAAGTTGTTGGCTCTTAATTTTTGAAAGGACCACGACCGCACTGGTGCCCCACGCAATCCTGACCCCACGGCCCACGCGCGTAACCTCTTGAGAAAAAGTTACCAGGACTCAACTTGGGGCCACGAATCAAGGAACTTGACGTCAACTCATGATCTCTCACGGTTTATCGTGGACTATGGTCACTCATCAAGCACTTCATAGCTAGCTGGCAGGATTATGAAGAAGTAATCAATTTTAGACATGTATACATGCACAGGTCCTTCCTATATTTTTACTTCTGAGTCAGGATTGAATCCCGGCTCTTATATTCTATGAACTAATAATTTCCATCTATCAAAAAGTCAAATGATAGTAAATATTGAGGACCAAAGTGCAAAACCACGTATCTTAATCGCGGTGTTTCAAAATGTCCATTTCTTTTTTATTTTTTTGAATAGGGGTGAGGCAACTTAAGGCCTCGAAATTTACAAAAAATATTCTGCGAGAGAAAAAATATTCAGGAAGTTTTCAAGAAATTACGTTGACTACTTTTCCAAGGAAAAAATAAATTATGACAGGAAGCCTGCAACGTCGTAAACGGAGATACGTGGTTTCACACTTTGGGCATCGACATACGTGCGAACCGCCAATCAGCCAATCATTGAATTGAGTTTGTTTTAGCCCGTGTCCATTCGTCAAAATGGCGTCAAAATGGAAGATCAAAGTGAGTCGATAAATACGATCTGTTCGCGATTGTTGATCAAAAAAGAGTCGTGCCGCTCTATTTTGAGTTGCAACACTCTTGAGCCACTTATCGTTGAAATCGATTCACTTAGAGCTTCAATTTTGACGAGTGGAGACAGCGCTTATAAGATTTTCCCCCCTTTTTCCCCTTTTTTTACTTCTTTTTTACTTCTTTACTTGTGTTTACTTTTTTTATTTTTATTTTTTACTTTTTCTCACTTTTTTCACTTTTTTTCACTTTTTCACTTTTTTTTAGACTTTTTTTTTACTTTTTTCTATCTCTGTGGGGCCTACAGAGATTGAGTTTATGTTTTTGTTTAGCATTGAACCAGCAAATGAATCGATCCATCGAGAAACGTAGTCACTGAATCAGTCTACTGCAGTGACAAAGTGCGACCCTTCGCCAGAGACACGAGCTGTGAGCACGGTTGCTATGCCTTTGGTCCTGTTTGTTATCAGATGTTTTGTATGCGAAGGTTATGACTGTCACGCGGGGCTCCGCAAATTTTTCCTTAATCAAGAACACAGAGCTCATAAATTTTATCGAGACTTGTTAACTCATTATATCTTTAATAGGGAGTGTGGAGATCTTTGCGCTGATAATGGCACTCGGTAATTGAAAATGCAAAATGCTGAAAAATTAATGAGTAAATAATCCCAGTTGAAAACGCACTTGATGAACTGAGAAAAGTATCAAGGTGCACGAAATTGAATGCTGTTTTTATACTTAATTCATACTGTGATCATGTTACAAAAAACCTTTAAATTAATAAAATTAAAGTATTTAGTAAAGGAATATCTATAAATCTTATTGAAATAATCTTGTATGGAGGTCAGATTGATCCTATCCTCATAACTGGTCTTAATCTATAATAAAGATAAGTCATCTCATGCAATTTTACCTAGCAATGTCGCTAAAACCACCTTCAGGCCGTCAACAATTACCTCTGTAGCTGTAGGTAAAAATCATGCGCAAGGGACTTTTTCATGAGGTATCATTTTAGCTACGTGCTAATGACATCCCCATGCTCCAGTTAAAAAGAAAGCTTTTTTCGCTAAGGGGGGTTGGGCTTTTCCTTAAATGAAGAAAACATATTTTCTTCCCGATGACGTTGTGTAGAAGGGCATTTCCTTCATCTAATCCGGCAACATGTGAATTTTCAATTATAACTGCACTCAAAGTGTAAAAACGTCGAACTCACTCCAAGTCTTGCATCGATCAGATAAACACAGAACGTCCGCTCGTATACCGAAGAAGCCATTCGCCGCTACAAGTTCACTTAAGCTAAAATTTTCAAAGAGGAGCCCTCTGTTTATCGGATGAGCTAAAAGCATGCAGGAGCATGATGAAGTTGGCCGATTGTGTGATAAACGGAGTCGCTGATAGATTTCAGGGGCGAAAACACGCTTGTTTGTTTATTTCCGAACATAAACACCCTGCCCCTTGAAATCGGTCACTTCGGATTGATTGGAGTCATTTCGCCGCTCCTCTGACGTAAGGCCGTAGCTCGATCTCCACGTGAGCCCTGGTTCACGTATAAATCCATGCTTTCCAAAGCTCATGCGGAAATTGAGCAACGCCTTTACGTCAGAGGAGCTACGATTTGCATGCTACTCTTGGCGCTCGTGTATACTGCTGTGCCGAGGAAAAACGCCGTATGAACCCTCAGGCGTTGCCAAACCTCCTGTGATAAAACACGAATTTCTTGGGAAAATTATGAATATTTTCCTTTCGATTTTTCAGATAATGTTGTACACAATTTCACCTAAAGTTCCTGAAAATTTCAAGGGAAACTATTCTCAAATTTCCTCAAAATTAAACATTTGATCGAAGGAAATTTGGCAACTCTTGAATGTTCATACGGCGTTTTTCCTGAGCACGGCAGTACACCTCCGCCGAGTTTTTCCCGCATTGTCGATCTGACCCCGACAGATTTTTGAAATTTTTGGGGGAAAATTCGTAGATAATAAAATAGGTAGAATTAATAAATATATTTTATTTATTCATTGGCGGATCCAGCGAATTGGACACATTGTCTTCTCTCCATTTAGACCTGTGGAAATGTATCGATTCTGGGAGAAGCCAAGTGCTCCATCAAGAATCGATTATTTAGCATAGCTTCAATGGGAGATAATCCATTGTTGCGGAATTGCCGGATCCGCCTCTGTGTTATTTCTACATAAGTATTAATAAAACGAAAAATGGGTTACGCCAATTATTAAAACAGTTCGTGAAATGAAATATTGTATGTAAAATGGATTGGATGAAATTGGATGTAAGAATGAAATACTGCCTTTGTGGGAATCGCGGCCTTTTTGGAACATTCCTTTGACGCTCAAAATTAATTGTTTACAGCTTAGAACACAAGGAACAGGCCCGGCTTAGGGGGTGGCCACATGAGCAAATTTAGAGAGCGGCAAATTTTGCAATTTTTTTAAATTTAGCTATAAAGAAAAATCGGATTCAGAAAAAAAAAAAACGAGGAAAGATGAAAAAATCTCTCATTTCCCGAGAGTATACATCCAATTTTGTCGTCTTTCTGTGATACAATAGACATCACCTTTAATTCGTTAAGACTAAGAGAGAAACCGCAGAGAGCAATGATGACGAGAACTCGAGATGAAAAGGAGAAACCCTTGGCGCAGCGCGGCGGTCGGCATGTAATATATATTAGCGCCTTCAAGACTGCATGAATACTTCACGCATTGCGTCAAAGACAGTGCGGTCGCTGCGGTCAGCAGCGGGCGGCGAGAAACGCATAGCGCCTACAAGACTGCATGAATACTTCACGCATTGCGTCAAACAGTGCGTGCAGCAGCGGTCGGCGTGAAACGTGAATACACTGCGGATTCCACCCTGATATTTAAACAGTGCAGAATGT
Organism: Bemisia tabaci; assembly: GCF_001854935.1. Classification (NCBI taxonomy): domain Eukaryota; kingdom Metazoa; phylum Arthropoda; class Insecta; order Hemiptera; family Aleyrodidae; genus Bemisia; species Bemisia tabaci. The sequence continues at coordinate 552,852 of NW_017547210.1, read as the reverse complement.
GATACATCTAGACAAAAAACCTGTTTATCAAACTCAAAAATCGCAATTCGTTACAAGAGTGTATATCACGATGGATTTACCGAGCTTTGGACCAAAAACTTTTTCCATATACAACTGAAAATGGTTTACTAATCAGATTCAATTGTTTATCTGTGTGTTTGGACCATTTTACAGAGATCTTGGTGTATAAGCAGATCTTATTCGAGGGCAGGCATTGTTTAATCTAATCTCTAGCCTTACATTGAAGTCTATTCGAGAGTCAAATTAAGCTTCACTATATCGAGACCATGACGCCACCGCTATTTGTCGCTCCTCTGACGCAAGGATGTATCCTTATTTCCACAAGAGCCGTGGAATACTTAGAAATGTATGGAGGACAGGGCTCATGTGAAAATTAAAATACGCCCTTGCGTTAGAGGAGGGACGTATTCTGCCGTGGTAAGGAAGAACGCCGTATGAAGATTCGAGAGTTGCCAAATTTTCCTTGATAAAACATGTATTTTTGACAACATTTATGCATATTTTCCCTCGAAATTTTCAGATATTTCAGATTAAATTGCGTACAGAACTATCCGCAAATTTTGGAATATAATATTCGCAATTTTCCCAGTAAATTCGGGTTTTTATCGGGGGAAACTTCGCAACGTCTAGAAGCTCATAGGGTGTTCTTCCCAAGCACGGCAGTATTGTTTACAGCACGTTTATTTTGCACCGAAGACGATCGTTCCTCGAGCTACAGTAGCTTGCCAAAACTAGTCCAGCCAGATTTGCATTCTAAAAACAGTGGATGCAGGGCTTTTCGACGGTGTAGGTCTCATAATTACGATGGATGTTTATAAGAAAATCTAAAAGTGTGAATAGATTGATGGAGTGGTATACCCAACTGACATTGCCGTTAACACGAAGAATGTATGTTTTTGGTTCTGCGTGCTCCGCACACAGGAATGTTGCATCAGTGATACATTTTTTAACTGCAATCGGACATGTTTTGCTCCTATCGAATACGATTTAATATTGTTTTTAAGGTCATCGATTTTTGCCCGGGGTCATAATATATATAGATACTACGCTCCCTAAAAATGTCGAATCTCTTCAGAATTTTTTCACCCCTTCCACGCATTGTGCACTAGAATTCTGACAGAGCTTAATTTTTACAATCCCCGAGAATTGCATTATTTAGCCGCATACGTCAACGATAAGATTTGAGCTTTGAGCTTGTTTCATGTATCTTTGACCACAATAAATTGAATGATCCCTTATAGTCCCGGCCAATTTTACAAACGAGAGTCCTCTTTTGCATCCGTTTGTCCTAGTTGTAAATTCCTCCAAAGTTACGCCCACCATTAAGTGAGGTGCTCTGAAACACGTGTAATTTTACAGGGCTCACGAAAAGAGGCTTGGCTCTCAAAACGGCCGCGCAGTGAGGGCCCAAATGACGCTATTCTCTCCTCAAGTATGGACAGTCACTCAAAGGGTGGAAACCGCAATTTTACCGAACAAATTTAGAACCAATTATTTTTTATTTTATTCTTGCTGTTTCTGCTGCTGTTGTTACTGATGTTGCTGCTGCTGTTGCTGTTCCAAGAAACTCGTTGTTACAATGTTATTAGCATAGTAAAGATTCCTAAGAAGCCTCAGATAAGCAAACTTGCCACGATGCATAGTCAAATTAATCAAGTTGATCTAAATTCTCCAAAAGTAATATAATTAGTGATAAATTCAATAAGAAATTTCACAAGGTCTGAAGCAGAAGAAAAGACACATTTGTTCTGCCGAAAATCTTACGTCGAATACGATTCACGCAACAGAAAGTTTGGGAATCGACTATTAAGCAAGACATTAGAGGATTTCAAACACTGCTCGAATGTTCGGATTATACAAATGACGTATGTTTGTATTTTTGCCATTTTGACCAATACTAATATTATACTTTAATTATAAAAATAAATGAATTATAAGTGTAGATAATAATTTTGTACCATATGAATTAGGGTTAATTAAAAATAATACTAACATCCTGTTAATGATTTCCAGACTTTCTGTTACATGATCGGTCATTCCCTGGCAATTCCGCGGTATGCCGATCCGGTGTGATCAGGAATAGGATTTGATCTCGAAATCTAGGAGTCGCATCATCTGTGCGCCGGACCGATCTCCCGATGAACTGCGCGAAGAATCCTAAAAGCGAGCTGGGAGGTACGTGCGTAACCTTTGAATTTCGGGTGAGCCCATTGGGAGTTGAGATATTTACCGGGCGCGCTGTAAATTTGTCCGCATTTTTATGGTCTACGAGGAATAAAGTATAAGATGCAGTATAAAACGACCCCACCTTCTTGCTCTCTCCTTAGGTATTGTCTTCACGAATTAACCATATTTAATTAGGTACCTATCTCGTTTTATGCGCATCCCTCGCTCCGGACCTCGAATTCAATTGGACGTACATGTGCCGAACGGAACTATGTGCATTATGACGTGAGCCCTGTCATGCATTTATTCTTATGGGTTCCAGGGCTCATGTCTTAATGCACATAGCTCCACTCGGCAGAAATACGTCCAATTTTATTAGGTTCGAGTAATTAACATCGCTGACATGATTCCATTGTTTATAACGTCCAGAATCATATTACACGCGTAGCTGCCGCGTCTCGCCTTATTCGTTGTTGAAGAAAGTGAGGTAGGTACGAAGAAAGTTGTCGGGAGCTTAATTTTAAGTATACGTAAATACTTTAAGCTTTATTAAACTTTCAGCATAACTTTATGGAAGTTTTAGGTATACCGAAATATCCTACCTTGCAGTAAGTGGATCTCGGCATATTTGAGGCCATGAGGAAATTTTCAAATGAGCCGATGGTTTGAATCGCAAATCTTCCTGTAAAATTGGGCATTTTACAATAGATTTAGACATTTATCGGCGAAACAAGGGAAGAATGCCGAATCAAGGCAAACGGTCATCGGTTTGGAACACTTTCACTCCTACCAATAACTAAGCCCAAATAAAATGTACAAATACAAAAAAAAAAAAAAAAAAAAAAGTTCTGTCGAAATGCATGGTGATACCATTTTACGCCACGTTTACTTCAGGGTGAAAATAAGAACGTATTTTAGGGAATTTACCATACTTGTAAACATCTTCAGTAAAGTTGAAGGTACAGAGATTCGGAGAAATTGCACACTATGTGTACTCGAGTAGTCTAAAATCAGTTAAATTGGCAGTAAAAGTTTCCCGCCGCCAGACCATACTTTCAAATGTTGAGTTGATGTAAAGGGTCAGGAGAAAGATTTTCTCCCAGGAAATCAATCATCAGGAATCCGAATATGACAGTCCTGAAACCCCAGAAATATTTCCTAATGTGATTTAGAGGGTTCGTAATTTTGAAAATGTTTCATGTTTCAAAAAGTTCATGGAGCTTTATGGCATTTTAATTTTTAGTGCTGATATCTGATATTCTATAATCGTTGATCTACCCAACCACCCATTTCCCCCAGAACTTTCTTCCAGGGTGGCAAAATTTCATGAAAAATAAAGTCTTGAAATTTCACGTGAAGTAAATCATGACATTTACGAAAGATACCCATTGAAAAATACCGGTTCGTTTGTATGTTTCGCAACTGTAAAAATGGTGACTTTCTTTTATTTTGGTGTGTTTGAGTGCAGGTTGCATACTCTAGCCCCTGAAAAATATGAAAAATTTCACAGCCTCGTGAAATTTCATGAAATATTTCACTGAAACTTCCAATATTTCATCTCTATCTTACCACCCTGTTCAGAGGGCTCGTACCTTTGAAAATTTTGCAAGTTCATAGATCTTTGAGGAATTTTAATTTTTTAGTGTTGATGTCTGACTTCCTAATCGTCGATCTACCAGCCCACCCGCTTTCCCCCGAAACTTTCTTCACTTGACATCGACGTGACGTGAAAAACGAAGGAATTACCCCTAACCTGGCAACGTCGCCCTCGCACGTCCCTGGACGTCGACGCTTCGGAGATCTTAAATCACGGGTGCGTCGACTAAAAAGAATCCCGGCTGACATTTTTCCCTGCCCGCGTCGCGTTCCACGGGCACTCGTAAAGACGCACATAAACGGCAAAAGCCGAGTCCAGCCCACGGGCCACCCCGCCAGGTCTCCGTCAAAAACAACGCAACTCCACACTCAAACACGGGCCAGTTGCGCGATCTGGCAACGCCGCAGCACCCGCTCCTTACCGCGCTCCCGATTAATTTTTTAATTCCTCCACTCGCCGCTTTTTAACCCCGTGAAAACTCCCCGGCTTCGCATTCTGCCCTCTATGCTCCCGTGCTAAGGGAAAACGCCGTATGAGCCGTCAGACGTTGCCAAATTTCTAGTGGCGTAACTAGATATCCTCACCCCCCCCCCCCCCCCCCCGTCTATGCGCAGGTGGCGTAACTAGAAATCTTCGCGCGCCCCCGCCGATCCGAGGGTGCGCCCTTTCGAATCAGAAGTTTTGAGCGGCGCACCTCCCCCCTCCCCCTGCCCGTCTGGTCATTCAGATCTGAATAAATGGGAGAAAATCAAGGGATCGCTATGAGAATAGAAAGAAAAGTGAAGAGGAAATTCAAGCCCCAAAAAAATATGAAAAAATGTGAAACTTACACGCAAATTTCACTTTGTCACTCATGGGAGTGTTAAGTACTTTTTCTCCTTGCTTTTCTTGCCTTCCTTTTTTTTCAGAAGGGCCAGAATTTATGGTTCCGAATTGCAAAATGCAGTCTATTTACAAGTCAGAATTCACTCAAGGTTTAGTGACTCATTATTGCAGGAACCCCACAACTATTGTCATCCACAATAGTTAATGCATGATGTTGGAAATGAGATTTGAGACCTGGCACGGGGCAACGCAAATCTCGCAACGCGGGGCGTCGCACAGTGGATCCAGTCGATTGGAGAGGTCGGACATGCAATTTTTGACTCAAATTGCAAATTTTTATTTTTATTTCGTCACATTTTAAAGGAGGGGTATCGTTAAGGGCTTTTTTTGAGCCCACACTGAAATTCCTCACCTCCTCAATTTTTTGGTCATTGGGTTTGATCTTGTGACTCTCTTACATCCCTAATATACATACTTAAAGTACTTTTTGCTCCTCCAAAGGGATTGTTATGAAACAACCCGTCGAATGCCGAAAAACCCACATTTTCCGCCAAAATTGGCCTTCTGACCCTTGTTAAAGCCAGTGGTAGACCCCGAAATAGACCGGAAATGACCAAACCATGATGAATTCCGTAAAATATGACCTCCAATGACCAAAGAATCGCGGAGTTGAGGAATTTCAGGGTGGGCCCAAAAAAGGCCCTTAAAGATACCCCTCCTTTAAAGGAGTGCGGTCAAAAGGAAATTTCACGAGGAAACAAATGGAACCACTTTCAGAACCTCAAAGTTTCGTATGAACGGGTTAAAGCTTCCAAATGTTGTCCGAGCTCTTCTATTGACTGGATCCACTTAGAGTCCCTTCATACTGAGAGTCAAGACAACGCCCCCTCATGGAGTCACAAACGGGAATAAAGATTACAGAAATTGAACGTTTTTCGTAATCTTTGATCGACCCATTCTCAAATGCCTTTCTCCGTTCCTCCTCTCATTCCGTTCGTTCCTTGCCGAACCCGTAATTCCCTGGTCCATTCCAGATTATAATCTTTGCAATCGGCGAAAATGTAATCTTTACTCCCGTTTGTGACACTGTGAAGGCCTAAAATACGGGAACCAATCAGAAATGGATTCAAATTGTCTTGACTCTCAGTATAAAGGGACTCTAATTCCGTCCTATACTCGCAATGCTTTTCCATGGCGCTTAGTTCCGTTTGACAGAACGCGCTATCCGGCATTCTAAATACCTCAAAAGGAACTCAAATTGGCGCTTAGTTCCGTTTGACAGAAATACGTCCAAATGTTGTCCGAGCTCTTCTATCGACTGGATCCACTGTGCGTGGTGGGTCGTCGTTGATGACGTTGTCGCGCGCCGCCGTGGCCGGCGGCCTAGACCTCGACCCGCACACGATGACGACGACGCTACGCGCCACCGCGCGGCGCACTGCTCGCTCGCTCGCGAGGGCGAGGGCGCGACGCGAGCTTGATTTAAGGGCGCAGTCCGTCCAGTTTATCATTTTTGCGCAGAGCCGCCAGAGCACAGGTGGTATTTGCGACCGGTGTCGTTCACCGCCGCGCGCCGACTCCCAGGTCGCAGCGCCGCCGCCAGAGCGCGCCACCTCGCTGACCAACGCCCACCGACCAAACTGGAGTACCTGTAGGTATGTTGCCATGTCTTTGCGCTCTTCATAGACATAGAGTACCTATATTGAGAGAGTATGGCCACTGGTAGTACCACCTCTGATTGGCTCAGTCATCTTAGGCTGAATGGAGCCCTTAGGACCCAAAAATGGCGGACGCTATAAATTAATGGAATGCAAAATGACTCAAAATGTAGTTTTCTTTGCTTATCGTAACGAGAAATACCCAAATGCACTATTGCGACTTATTTACATATTTTTAAGGCTAATCGTGTGCAATTTTTGAGAACAATTATCTTGGATGTAGTAAAGATGGCAGCAAGTGCGGTTGGTGATAACCGTCAATAGTTGGCAATGGCCCCCCTCCCATCCACGAAAACCAAAACAAAGCACCGCCATTTTTGGGTCCTAAGCCTCTCCATGGGGCCCAGTGGCCATACTCTCTTAATATAGGTACTCTACATAGACATATAATAAAGATACTAACGTCAACAGACGCGAAAGCCACCGCCATTTTCATGTCAACGAAGCATAACGAAAGGAAGCTGTTTCAATAAGTACTGTTTACGTTTGCGGCAGGTCGACGTTTTGGAGAGGTCGAATAATAACAGCATACGTTTTTAGGAGTTGAAAAAGTTTTCTTTTAACTTATTTATCGTTTTACCGGAGAAGTGCTGTGAATTCGCTTAAAATTTAATGTTTTTTTCCACTTTTATATTCGTAGGTAACCCCGAAATTGGTTTCAATAAGTACCGACTCTGAGAAGAAAAATGATAACATTGGTTCTTACGGAGCTTTCGCTTCTGTCATAGAGAATCTATATGTGTAGAGTGAGGCCGGTTCTATCTTTTTAGTGCAGAAAGTTGATTCGTCTACGAGTTTCAGGCAGCATGATGCCGAAACAACGAAGGAAAAACGCCGTTTGAGCCTTCCGGCGTTACCAAAATTCCCCTAGCAAATCATTAATTTTAATGAAAATTGTTGAATTTTTGGCTACCAAGTTCTCAGATAATTTTCTTTGTAATTTGATCTAAATTTTCTGAAAATTTCAAGAAAAAATATTCATAATTTTCCTCAAAAATGAAAATTTTATCGAAGGAAATTTGGCAACTCTCTAATGTTCATACGGCGTTCTTCCTTAGCACGGCAATGCACGGCCGTAAAATGGATCCTAAGGTCAAGAAGCTTCCCCTAGTCGATAGGCTAACCTCCTCCCACGAAATTACTTCAGTTGTACCGTTACCAACCCTCTTTTTGTCGATCAACCTAATTTATAGCATTCCTCGAGGTTTCATATTCTTTTAACCTGAAATTAGTTCAGAGTTTCCTGTTTCCTTTCGTAATAGGTATTGTTAAATTCTGTATTAGTTATTTTATGACTATTTCTTCAATGTCCTCTGGAGGGAATTCAACGGTCACGTGAAGTCGCCATCTTATTTGCTTATACCTACGGTCGTAAGCGTTCCGTATCAGCCCATTTTTTGCGACAAATGAAAAACCGGCCCACAAGTGGGCATACTCTACCTATTCGGGTACCCTACTCCAGGGCCGGATTTACCTACTTGCCGCCCATGGGCCACCTGTACTTTGCCGCTCCCTTCTCATTCGTTTTGAAACATCAATGAAAACCATCAAATGAAGTACCGGAGGGGGAGGGGAGGAGTGCATAAGACGCGTTCACTCGTGTTGGACACATTTTTTGCGAAAACCCTGTCAACACTTTTAGCAAAAGTTCACGGAACTTTGAACGAAAGTTAAGTTCCGTAAACCTACCTCTGTGTGAACAACCTTCCACTTGTAAGAGATAACGTAAAAATTATGCAAGAACAAACATAAATGTGGTTTAATAATTTTAACCTCCGCCGCCGCGCAGCGCTGACTATACTGTTTTTGACGCAATGCGTGAAGTATTCTTACAGTGTTGTAGGCGCTATGCGTTTCACGCCGACCGCTGCTGAACGCACTGTGATCGACGCAATGCGTGAAGTATTCATGAAGTCTAGTAGGCGCTATGCGTTTCACGCTGACCGCGCTGTTTTTGACGCAATGCGTGGAGTATTCATGCAGTCTTGCAGGGGCTAATATGTGTTACATGCCGACCTCCGCGCTGAGGGCTTCACCTTTTCATCTGAAGTCCTATTTCATGATCAAGTCCTAATCATCATCATTGCTCTCTGCGCCGCGTCGCTCCATACCAAATTGTGTGTTTGGTTTCTCTCTTCACCCGACTAATTAAAGGTCGACTCTTGTGTCATGGAAAAATGACGCTTTTCTCGTTTGTAATTTTTTTTTCTGAATCCGATTTTTTTTATGCCTATATTTAAAAAAATTGCAAAATTTGCCGCCATGGGCCGCGGCCCATGTGGCCACCCCCTGCCCTACTCTTCCATTCCTTCATCAGTTTCTAGCTTTTCATCAGGCTCTCAAGGACCAGTTCAATCGTACCTTATTGACGGGAATTAAATCGTGTGGGAAAGAAAGAACATTTCTCGGTAGCGTTGTTCTACTATCGGTTCTATTATTATAATCAAGGAAAATATATGGAATTTATTAAAACTTTTACTGATTATTTTTGCAGGATTTTACAATGCTTTTGTACAAATTCGGAAAAATACATTTATTAGTTGTGTCTATTATAATCAAGAAAAATGTATGGAATTTATTAAAACTTTTACTGATTATTTTTGAAGGATTTTACAAGGCTTTTGAAAAAAATCGGAAAAATACATTTATTAGTTGTCTCTTTAAAATATAAATTATCTTTGGAAATTCTGAAACACCGGAAATGCCCTTTTTGTGCCCAACTGCTTCATTTACATGATCCACAGAGAAGAGAATGATACTATTCAAAACCAACTGTAATTTGTATTATTTTACTTTTAATTATATTTTTCTTAAATGATACCATAATTGGACATCAAAACTGCAATCTAAACTAAGAAACAAATACGAGATGATACGATCATACGCCTTGACGTAAGTTGTGCTCTCGTGTGTCTAGAAAGCCTCAAGTATGCAAGAGTTTAAAATAGGTATTTAAATACGCAACAAGTTAACCGTAAATTAATGAATAAATTAAGAGCTCAAAGGACTGAGAAGTGACTCAATGCAGTTATGCACATTAAGCATGAGATTCCTCAATTCCTCCCGCAAAGTTTACATTTTTCTCCATTTTGCCATCATGAATACTTTTTCTTCTTTCTGGATGTTTTCTCTCAGTATACGCCTGAAAAATCCAGTGAATATGTTAAATCCGATGAAGAATGCAAGCTAAATGACTCAATCCGCGTTTCCATCCAGTGATACGAATTGACATAATTCTAATTGTCTGTATTATTGGCGTGGACAGAAATTGGCACAAACCGCTGAAAGATGCCGCCGCAGTTTCTTAAATTCCAGGCAAATAGCGAAGAGGCGAAGTTCGCCCTGTTTCCGTCGTTCATCAGCCCCCTGACGTCAGAGACAAACGACAAAATTAATTTAAGAATTGTATGATTTGATGAACCTTTAATAAAAAAATTTGAAAGTAAATTGATAAATCCTTTGGACGACAATATTTTGGCAAAGGAAAAAATCCAAAATAATAGCAGCTTAATTGGACGTATTTCTGTCAAACGGAACTATGTGCATTAAGATATTAGCCATGAGACCCATAAGAATACATGCATAACAGGGCTCACGTCATAATGCACATAATTCCGTTGGGCAGAAATACGTCCAATTTAAAAAATCATACTTTAATCTTTGGATATTTTTAAAGTGTCCACTTCCAAGCAAACCGAACACAAAGCTGAGATGAAAAAAGAGAAAAAAAAATGGTTTGTAACCTGTACCAAATGGACGTATTTCTATCAAACGGAACTATGTGCATTAAGAAATGAATCCTGACTCCTGAGACCCATATGAATACACGCATGCCATGGCTCACGTCATAATACACATAGTTCCGTTTGACAGAAATGCGTCCAAATGATACCGTGTTGTAAATACAAAATAAAAACGTCCGCGATATTTCATTCTTTATTTTATTTCTTCCTTAATCTTGGTTTCCATTTTGTCTTGCTTCGTCTGCACTCGGAATATGGTGTAAATAACCTGAAAAAGTTTTCGGTTCAAAAAACTAGCCACGACTAAGATTGAATAGAAAGGAGGAACAAAGTAATTGAGATTTTAAGCGGGTTTACTCGGAGTATTTCTGATCATGTATGCAGATTTCCGCACATAAGTCGCCGTTAAGATTTTCGAGTGGGCAACCGGAGGATGCTTTTACCATTTAGGTACTTACACGACAAGAAACGGAAAACAAATTAAACTTCCGAAAAAAGTGAGAGCCATTAAACTTGAAACGCTTGCTTCAGACGTCAGGCTCTTGACACGAGGACATTTATTGAATCCGCAATTTCGCGCCGAAAGATAGAGGGAACGAGACGAGAGAAAAGAAGATAAGGAAAACATCCCGAGAGCCGTTTCTCAGTAACACGCGTTCCTTGGTCGCGCTCGCGACTAACATTAAAACTAACTAGGGTCCTGTTCCTGTGATGCTGAAATATTTAAATATATAAATTTTATGTATACTTGTATATTTATATGGGCAGAAAATGCGCGGGCTTGCTCGCTGATAAGAGCGAGCACGCAAGGGATAAGGGAATTAATTGAACGCTTGTAAATGTTTTGACATAGGCCTTGGAGAGTAATTTATATGCAACTCGTTTTCCAAGACGGATGGGTACAGACAGATGATTAGATCGAAATTTGGTCGACGTGGGGGAGGGTGGGCAGGGGGGTAATTGTTGGAGGAAGTAAAATGATTCCGATCAAGTATCAGATCCTTGTGGTTGAGCAGAATGAATCAGGGGGAGGGGCAAATGGGCATGCCCGGCTTGAGGCAGGTCCAGACCCAGTGAGGTACTCTCATCTCAGTTGCCAAGTGGTCCAAGTGCAGAGTAGAAGAAACGACGTACGACGAAACGAAAAATTTAAAAAGAAAAAAAAGCTAAGCACATGAAAATAAGGTGGAGGAACTCCACCCAAGCGGACAGTTCAAATGATGCGAAATTCACGCGTCTATGGGAAAAGACACTTCAATCAATTAATTGTCACACACATTGAGGAGAGTTTAAGCATGCACGATTCGAAGGGGAAAACGCCTGAAAGTGTTAAATCGGTTTTAAGTTTGCAGTTCAAAGAATTGACAAAATACTTTAAAAAATAGCCATCGAAAACTGTTCTGATCCGTCATGTATTCAAGGCTCGGAATTGTTGGATAAGAATGCACTTTTACGCCCTCCACTTGCACAGAAAAGAGTAAAACAGCTCAGGCTCGCGACTTTTTCTTCAACAAGAATGAGGGTTTCCCATCAAAATCTCAATATCTGCGATGTAAAATTTACAATATGGTGCGGCGTTTACAATCATCACGTTTATGCTGCACTCGCGGAAAAAATGCGCTATTTACTAAGCGTATTAGACACGGACCCCCAACCCCATCCCGGATACACCTATGCACCTACTTATTTAGGACTCATTTAAATCGGCCCGGGCCGATCCTGTAGTTCAGTGCAGCAAAACTGAGTTTAAGCCAAGTAGATTCAGTAGCGCACGAGCTGCACCAGGTCTGTCAAAAATCGAGGAATCTTTCTACCACAAACCGAAAAACGGTCCACTACAAAGGTGATTTACCGAAGGTCCCCCGACTGCTATTCGGAAAGCTGTTCACTGCTAGGGTGACTGTAATGCAAATGGACGTATTTCTGTCAAACGGAACTATGTGCATCGAGACGTGAGCCCTGTTATGCACATACTCTTATGGGTCTCAGGGCTCATGTCTTTATGCACATAGTTCCGTTCGGCAGAAATACGTCCAAATCTTCCTACGACCGCTGTCGAGAAAACTGTCTACCCCTGAGGTGCGACATTATTTACTTTTTTATCACTAAATTGGCCATAGGATGGTTCTCGACAACTTATCGCTTAGCTCGTCCCTGTCCCGTGCTAGAGGATGGTAGCTGGACGTCAGTGTGAGCAGCGGGCTGATTGCTAGAATTTATAGACAATGCGATAGACAAAGAAGACAAAAAGGATATGGAGGGATCCTGTAGGTGGAAGCGGGTGGTGCTATGGACAACGGAGGAAGGTAAGAGACTATAACTAACGGCAACCCACGAGAGATCCTTCAGTTAGTCCATCGTTTTCTCCCTTAGTCTAAAAGAACCACTCATTTAGACCAAACGGATCGCTCCATACTCCTTATGTCTTCTTTGTCTATAAATTTCAACAATCAGCCCGCAGATGTTGAGGTAAGGCAGTTAGCATCTTCAGCAGTGGCGTGGTATGCTTTGCGATATGTCGATGGATCTGCCATCTAAACTTATGGAAAAGGATAGATAAACAGCGTGTTCGCAATGAACACCTTAATAATCGATTCTTTACCACCATAGCTCCAAAAGAATAAATATCGATATTATAATCCATCGTACACGCCTCGCCACTGATATCCAGTTTGTGGTTCAACTCTAGAACATTGTCAGAATCAGGAACCATTTCATCTGAGTTAACAGGAGGCGCAACGACCGGATTAGTTTCAACTAAATTTTGTCAGTGACGGGATCATGAAAAGCTTCCTTTTGATGTACAACACGTTCCACGTTTTTGCTTCAACATTTTCAGCGACCGAGCCAATCAAGTTCAGGTTTTCCAAACTGCGGGAGGCTGTCTTTTGGGAAATGATTTCAAAAGGGGTCTGCTGAATACTCGCCCGAAGATTAGATTAGATTTAGATAAGCCTGAATAAATGAAGAATACTTTTTCTTGTCAAATGTTTTAGGAGTCTGGACTCCGGATCCAAGAGATCTTTTTTCAAGTGCGCGTAGACGAGCACGAAGACATTCATAACTATAGGTATACCTATACACAATTACACACACGTGGAGTCGAGAGTATTGCTTGTTTCCTCTATTTTCGTTTTTTAACAGGTGTTAGGACTGATGATGCGTTAGGATGATCGCAACATTCGATTTAAAATCATCCTCGATGGTCGATAATTGATTTTAATTAAACGAGGAAAGGCAACACTGTGAAGTGCACTTGCCGCGAAGAGCTCTAAGACGCATACCTTGATTAAACAATGTAATTACTGAGCCATCCGCTACGATGCTGCTCGGGCCTTTGACCACACACAAACTCTATTGATGGCAAAATTGCAGCTTTGCCCGCGCCCGCGCCCCGCGTTAACGTCCGCGCTTGTGCTGCTCCCTCGCGGTGACCTTGTAAAATAAAATCTGAGCCTTAATCCTTATTTGTCTAAAACACACAAACCTGTAGCCTGATAAACAGGTTCCCATAAGTTATATACCGCTAGCTCTCAAAGGCCCCACGGCCGGCGTTTATTATCATAATGATCGCACGATTTAGTCGGGTACTAGACCGAGCGGCCGATCATCCTTCCTCGGTTAAGGATCTTTTGGTATTTTGGTCATTGTTTCGCGATTTGAAGAGACGGCACGGCTGCGAGAGAAGAGGAACTTACGAACAAACATGATGTGTTCGAAGATAGAAAAATGTACCGACTCAGGACTAGATTCTAGTTTTTTGGACCCACGGGCGAAGTCCGTGACCCCCCCCCCCTTAGAGTGCAGCTCCCTAGAAAAGGGGGGTTCAGACCCTGGTAATAATTGGCAGTAGAATCTATGTTCCAAAATACTGTAGAGCCTGGTAAAAATTGGCAGTAGAATCTGTGTTCCAAAATACCATAGACCTACAGCCGGCTGTAAGATTTCCAATAGCTTCTTTAGCCGGCAACACAATTTCTTATAGCCTTTTATAGCCGATGACGACTAAGCAACAGCCTGGCGATAAAGTATGTGCTAAACGTTACTAATTACGGATGCTAGGACTCAGTGAGTTTTTGGACTACCGCTCTCTTTTTGGGCCGTAGTATCTTGATTTATTTTGCGAGGAAAGCTCCGTACTTTTGAAGGATGCCTGCCATTCCTAACATGTTGGAGCGCCTGCAATTTTGTATGATACTGTGCAATACCTCTGGTGTGAAATAGTTGCTTCAAGCGCCGTGGTACGCTGCGGCGCGGCGGGCGGGCAGCCAGCGCGAAACTCGCATTGGCGCCTTCAAACCTAACAAGGATACTTTACGCATTGCGCAATGCGTGAAGTATTCCTGTTAGGTTTGTAGGCGCCGCGCCAGTGCGTCGCCGCTCCGCTTTGTGTTAGGCTCTAATATTTAATCTCGTGGAGTCAGCGCTTTTCAACTAATGACTTTGAAATGTTTGCACACTCTGTATGGATTATTCTCATTTTAATTGATGAAAAAAAAAAAATATGTAGTAAAGGAAAATATAATGTGCGTTTTGTAAATATTAAGGTGATTCCGTACAAACTTAAGGATTTACAAAGCACAAGGATTTCTACACAATTTCTTATAGCCTTTTATAGCCGATGGCGAAAAAGCAACAGCCAGGCGATAAAGAGTAAAGCCCGGCGATAGGCACTATAGCCCGGCTGTATAATTTTTTATCGCTTCGTGTAGCCCGGCCGTATGATTTTTTCCACTTTCTACAGCCAGCTGTATGATTTTCTATCGCCTTCTTCAGTCGGCTATATAAGAACTCCTATGGTATTTTGAAACGCAGCTCCTATCGCCAATTTTTACCAGGGGACCTACAGCCGGCTGTAAGATTTCCTATATATAGCTTCTATAGCCGGCTATACAATTTCTTATAGCCTTTTATAGCCGATGGCGACAAAGCCACAGCCAGGCGATAAACTATTAGCTCAGCGATAGGAACTATAGCCGGGCTGTATGATTTTCTTCGCTTTTTATAGCCAGCTATATTATTTTATATCGCCTTCTATAGCCGGCCATAAGAATGCCTGAGGTATTATGAAACGTGGAGGCTCCTCTTGCCAAATTTTGCCACGGGTTGTGAACTCGCCTAGGGTCCACGGGGCCTCCCTTGAAAAAATTCAAAATTTGTCAAGATTCAAGGTAACAAGGCAATTTTAATTACACCGTGATGGTATTTATTTCTCTATGTTTTGTTAAATACGCGCAAAAATGATGGGAACCACGAATTTGCACGGTTCATAAAATAATGTTGGTGTTGAATCGATGCCATTCGGAAAGATAATGGCGGTAGTTAAAATTGAAATACTTAGAGGTTTCCTAAAACTTCCCTGTAATATGCAAACTAGGTGGGTTTGCTTCAGAGTCTGAAAGGCTAAATGAACCAAAGCCGATAATACAGCCTTCGACGTTGCTTTCCCTGCACCGATTTTCCCTCCAACTCTGGAGACTGTCTCCCCATAATTAAATCTCAAAAGCGTCGTGTTTCCAAATGCTTGAAATACCATTTGGATATTTTAAGGTAGAGGAAGCCCTATTGACTCATTCAAATCAGCCGTAAATTGCGCGCTTTATGAGGATACATTCCACACCAGTGTAGACAAACGTGAAGTGTTTTTTCCTCTAATTCACCATGACACGCGTGTATATCAGATGGAATCTTAGCACGATGCGACAATATCGCTTGTGACGGACGGTGGGGCGTCCTCACGGGCTAGATCGTATTAATATGACTGGAAGCAAAATAAGTTCAGACTTGGCCCTATTTTGAATTTACTGCCATTAAATTGTTATCTTTACGCCGAAGGTGTCAAGTCCTTGCCCCCAGAAAAAGACGAAAGCGAAGAATTTCCTCTTTTTCACTTCGAAGTGACAATTAGTGTAAATATTGGAAGATGACTTGCTCTGGAGGTTTTAAGTGGCTCGAGTTGTGTATTATTATTCCGGAAAATGTGTGGCTGTAGAATTGAATAAAATTATTCCCTCTCCTTCGATTTTACGCTTTTTTTTAAAATTCATTTTTATGTCATTTTATTTTACGTTTTCGCATCCTTTCATGCTTCGTGCGGCTCCGTAAAAAGTACCTTGAATACAAATCCAGTGCGCATGAAAAATGGGCCCTATCCTACGAAATGTGTTAGACAGAATGCAAAATTTATTGATGACTGGGTCCGTTTCTGGTTTCTGGTTTCTTCATAAAATATTAAACAGATCGACAGACAATACATGTACAAGTGAGCTTTATATAGGTATGATATGAAAGTCAATCCAACAGTTGAAAGGGTGGGAAATGCTGCGTAGGTGTACAAATATATTCCTTGACAAGTTCTTCCCTTCCACTCCTCTTATTCCATATTTCCCTCAGAACCACTCCCCTCCACACCCACCTGATTATCAAAGTCCATCATTCACCGGAATGTACAAAATTTATTTTTATTCGTATACACCGAAAAAAAAAAAAGATGCTAACTTACCATTCTAGCTGTAAAAAAGTATGCTACAACTAACAAAACTCTGAACTAGCCGCCACAGCATTTAGCTTTACATCATGAGTATTGCTTTAGTAACTGCCGTGGCGGTCCATTCAGCGTTTTGTGAGTTGTCGCACACTTTTTTACAACCAGAATGTTAAGTCAGCATCCCTTTTTTCGGTGAGATTTCATACGGTAAAAAGTTATCATTTTTGTTATGCACAGTTTATAAATTTGATCACAGACAAATAATTCTGGAGAAATTGCACTAATATAGCTTCTTGAACATTTCCTAAATAAAATTGTAGGGTTCATCGTTTCGTTTGAGATACATGCCAACTGCTCAACAGGTTGGTCATACAATTTCATCAGATTTGAATGGTGGTTATTTTTAATTGTGGATTTTACTCAGTGGCCTCTAAGGGCCAGTACATACTCCATCATTTTCTCACTTAGTTTGTAAGACTAAGATTGCCAAGATTTGTGGTTTGAAAGAGAGCAGTGGTGGTTAGGAGTCGTAGAGCGCGAGGGAATGCTGTAAAGCGACTTATATGTATGTAGTCTGTAAGAACTACCCATTTCGACCGATAGGATCGCTCTATACTTCTTATGTCCTCTTCGTCTATCAATTTCAATAATCGGTCCGCTGGTGATTTTACTCAGCACAGTAACATACCGGTGGACAAAATCCGAAACCACGTATATTTATGTTGCGGTGTTTCGAAATTTCGGTTCCAATTTTTTTTTTTTTTTTACACGGGGCAGCAAACCAACTTTAAAACTTGAAATTGATACAGAATATTCTGCCAGCAAATCAGAAAAATTAAAGAAGTTTTCATGAAATTCCGATGGCTAGTTATTCCCAGAAAAAAATCAAGTATGACAGGAAGTCTGCTGGTGGCGAGGCGTTAATGATCGATTATCGATACTTCCCCGTTTGAAGAAGTGTCAAAGAATCGATTTTAACGGTGCTCGTTGCGAGCACATTGTTTATCAATCCTTTTCCATTGGTTTCAATGGCAGACCAATCGATGTATCGAAAAGCACGCCACGCCACTGCATGGGTCCGCGCTTTGGTCATCGATATATGGACGTATTTTTGCCAAACGGAACCATGTGCATAATGACGTGAGCCCTGTTATGCATGTATTCTTATGGGTCTCAGGGCTCATGCCTTTATGCACATAGTTCCGTTTGGCAGCGATACGTCCATACACCGAAGCTATCCATCGGGCACCGTCACTTTGACGTGGCCTTTAATTGCACGTGGAGGAGGGAGGGGTGGAACTCTTAAGTATCGAGAACATAGCAATACGAGGGAATCGGACGGAGAGCAACAAAGGAAAATGTGGAAGTGCAGGTAATTGAATTAAGAAATGAGCTATAAATTTTGGCGCACTCGGCTATGATGTTTATGATCTTTATGAGCGTCCGTCGGACGTCGCTTCACTCCGGATCACTCGTCTGCTGTCCTCAGGAAAAACGCCGTATGAACCTCCAGATTTTGCCAAATTTCCTCCAATAAGAACCGAATTTACTATGGGAAAATTGCGAATATTATTTTCCAAAATTTTCAGACCCTTTTTTTTCGCAATTTCATCTAAAATAACGGGAACTTTTAAGGAAAAATATGCATATATGTGTTAAAAAAGTCAGTCTCATTTCAATACCAATTTCACCATGTAACGCCGTTTGCTGGTTTTTATTTTAATTTCTTTTTTATTTTTAATTCTATTTTAGCAGTTGATAATGGTGCCGTAAAGTACTGAAACATCCGGCCTTTGCATTTTGTATTTTAGCCTTGTTTCCGCATTTTCCTGTGTTTTCGATTGTCGTTTCCGTTTTGGGCTGCTTTTACATTCTCTTTGTTTTTCATCGTGGTAAAAAATACATGTTTCATCAAGGGAAATTTGGCAACTCTTGAACGTTCATACGGCGTTCTTCCTTAGCACGGCAGTCGTGTCTTCTGCGCTTCCTCCGACCTCTGACAATTCGGCGTTTCTTTGGCATAAGGGCATATCTCAATTTCGACATGAACCCTGTTTCACTAATAAATCCATGCTCTCTGGGGCTCATTCGGAAATCGAGACACGCTCCTTTGTCAGAGAAGCGGCAAAGTGACCAACACGGTTGCCGCTTTGTCAGAAAATCGGAGATAACAACAATACTGCCGTCTTAAGGAAGAACGCCGTACGAGCCCTCAGACGCTGCCAAGTTTCCTTTTGTAAAAACCGAATTTACTCAGAAATTTTGGAATATTTCCCCCCAAAAATTTTCAGGCGGTTTTGTACGCAATTTAATCTAAAAGATCTGAAAATTTCAGAGAAAAATATGTATGAATGTCGTCAGAAAATAATGATTTATTAAGGGACATTTGACAACTCTCGAATTTACATACGGCGTTCTTCCTTAGCACGGCAGAATAATATTCCTTCGTTTCGTAAGGTCGGAATAAATTGCGAGAGCTTACATCACTGCAAGATCTCCAAAGCACTGTCTACGTACTTATAACAAGGAATGCACCGTCAGGTTGTGGTTTTTTCGCTGGCCACCTCAGGGGAAAAAGTTATTATTGGGTTCAGGGGACAGGTGGGTAATGGGTGATAAGGCCTTGAGGAAGGTCTGAGAAAATTTTTGGAGTATCTATTTAGCACGTATAAGCTTAAAATCTTGATGAAAGCGTTAAACTCTTAGTAGTATAGAATTTGAACGAGCTTAGGCAGTGAATGACAGAGGCATCGGAAGTCATGCAAAATCGCCTCTACTTATGGTGGAAAATATTTCTGGTTTAAACTTGGATGCGTTTTGCACAGGTCAAGCATTTTATTCATTTTCACTCAAAGATTTTTTTAGGGCATCAAAAGTTTTCAAAAGCAAACAGTGGTTCAAGCATGATGCCTGGGTAGGTGACCAGATTAACGAAGTTCCGGAACCTTTTGACTATTTTTTAAATATTTCTTCAATATTCCAGACGTTAATAGCGGTTAAACAGCGAACCTTCTTTAAATTTCCCTGATCAAATTTGTTTTCACAAATCTCAACGAAAAATTTACAAGTACCATGTATTTCATCGATTATCGCAAAATTTTGTGGTAAAAGCTCAATCAAGCGCTAAAAACCATTAAAACATCCCTAAATTCAGAAAATCCAAAATTCTACTTAAAATGTCTATCTACTTGAGACATCTTTCCAAATATTGGCAAAAGAATCAGAACATGAAATCTAAAATTTAATAACTTCTCGTGCAATCATATGACAAAATGCCTCATTTGACTGCTGAGCTTGGTTAAACACTGTATGGCGAAATCGTTTTGGAGGACATCTTGCCATTTCCTGCGCCCAAGTCATGAGATTTGACAACTGTTTGACAAGCATCCATTTAAGACGGTGTTCACCAACACACTATCCGATTTGAAACAAGTCCTTTTTCCTTATTTTATTATTTACGCTTTCAGTTTCATAAATTTAATACTTGAGCTCGTTGAGCTCATAGATCCCGCTCTATTGCAGCGATTATACTTTTAATGCGTTGTAATGTGCCCGCCGGGATTAATGGGTCACACAACACCTTTTTGCATTAGTAGTATAATTGCGAATTTTCCATTGCTCCCTCAGCCGGTCCAATTTTACGACATATCTCTCTCTTCTTGTCGCCTCTGTCGGTGCAATTCCTCACGTTATTCTCACTCTTCCGCGGTATTCTCGCTTAGAACTCCTTTTTTCAGTCCGTTAAATCTTCTGGAACGTTAGAATACAATTTAAAACATTAGGCATTAACGTTTGACAAGAATTTTTGGTTAAATTGCTCCTCCTCCCTTCCGCAAGGTTTCTCTTTTTAGGTATGTCTGCCCATGGCCAAAGTGCGTAACCACGTGTCTCAGTTTACAACATTGCAGACTTCTGCCGTGCTAAGAAAGAGCACCGGGTGAACATTCGAGAGTTGCCAAATTTTCTTCAGTAAAATGTTCCTTTTTGAGGAATGTTATGAATGTTTATCCTTGACATTTTCAGGAACACTAGGTGAAATTGAGAACAACATTATGCGGTGCGTTGAGTTTCACAGATTTTTCACTCCTTTGGTCCTTTAATTCGCAGTTGGACGCCTTTTTCGCCGCAGTAAAAGCGGAAAAGGCAGTCGGGACTCGAACTCTCGGAATTTTCCGAAATGCTGAAAAACCACCAGAGAGAACAGAAAAATTGAATCTTGAAGCGTTGTTGTTCTAAAAAATGCCATACTCATGTCATTATTGAGGTACAAGGGGACTTTAAAATTTTTAAATATCCTTTTTAGGTAGAGCACGTGCGTTCAACTGATGAGCGTCCTTTCGAAGTGAAAAATGAAGTTTTGGGGCGTGAGTATGATGAGTCTAACAAAATCATAAAACGCCACTCGACGCACGATCGAGCCGAGATGGACCAATTGGACGTACATCTATCAAACGGAACTATGGGTACTATGACGTGAGCCCTGTTATGCACATATTCTTATGGGTCTCAGGGCTCATGTCTGGATGCACTTAGTTCCGTTCGGCAGAAATACGTCCAATTTCCGTCAGCGATCGGAGTGGCATCAGGCCAATCGGACGGTGACCCTGCGAGGGAATGAAATGGTAGTTGTTTCCATCGCGGAAGGTCCATTCTATCTGATCGAGAATCTTAATGCATCCGAGTGACTTGCAGAAATTTTATGGGAAAATATGAGTTGTGGCCATCTCTCGCTTGGAGTATCTTAAGTGCAAGACAAAAATATAGTATCTGATTATTTGATTAGCATTCAGGCTAAAACATTTACCAACAGTCCCAGTTTGGAGCTCTTAGGGGTGTTTATTGGACGCATTTCATGCTCAAAGGAACTATGTTGCACAGAAACCCGATGCAGATAGTTTCTTTTAGTATTAATATGTTCTATTGATCCCGGAGATAGATGAAGCTGCAGGCTTTTAATTGAATGGGCAAACATGATAGGCATAGACGTCGTTTTAGTGAGATGAGTGACCGCATGTTGTGGCTCCTCGATAGGTAGAGAGAACCTAATATATAGATATATAGAATTCAGAGGGGGTGTTTATTTAGTACTGGTATTTATGCCGTGAACCATTCGAGCATAGGTCAACTAACAGAAATCGTAATTCCCGCTTTATCCTCTAAAATTTACCTTGAATTAAAAAAATCATGATTAACAGCTATGATCATTAATTTCTCAGAATAACTCAGCAAGCAAAAAAAAAAATAAAAAAAAAATAAAAAAAAATAAATAAAATTGAAACAAAAAACGAAACATTTTTAAGAACTAAAATTTGGACGAACATTTCTGATTTATATTGATGCTATTTGTACTGAATTCATTGGCAAACAAAAAAAGTTCATCGAGAATTAACATTTTTTTCAATTTTTTACTTCTTTAGATTTCCTATTTCAACCTGATATATAAAACTAATCTTATCCAGGTAAATGTCCAGTAGAAGTTTTACATAGAACCTTAATCTTTTCTTATAGCGCAACCTCTCCACTTTACATGCATGTTTGCCTTTCTCATAATTTTTCTGAGCAAGAAACTTTTATTGATTTTAAGAAATCCCCCCATGCCATCCGTTGAAAAGGAATCGCCAGACTACTTCAGTATCCCGAGATGAGTGTTTGAACAAAAGTCAAGTATACGCGGCGGCTAAGCGTTCTCCACCCCTTTAATCTCCCTCTCGAATAAAACTTTGCGGGCGAAGAATTCCCAAGAACCTCTTAAATGACTAAGATACTTTGAACTATTTGAACTTCTTGGCGCTTTATTGAATTTACTTCGTGAGCCGAGGCGCGGCATGTATCGTCGGCTTTCGATACCTCCCCGTTTGAAGCTATGATAAAGAATCGATTGTTAAAGTACACCCTGCTAATCGATCCTTTTCTATGGGTTTTAAGGGAAAATCAATCGACTTAGCTAAAGCACGTCACGCCAGTGTTCTTGAGATTCATAAGAGTCATACGACCATTTAGTAGATTTCAATTATTTTTAAGAGTAGAATCTGCATCACCATTCACCCTCATGAAAAAAATGCCGATGAAATTAAAGAAAATTATCAGTATTTGGAGGACCATTTGCCAAATTTTATGATAAGAAAAAGGATTCAGTTAGTATGGAGTTGACAACATTTTAAAATCATTCTTGTAAATAGAGCTTTGGTGCCTGATAATTTAAATTAATCAGGGTTCAATCTTTACTTTATTTTAAAAGCAATAAATTATGATTTATTTTGTCATTTGATGGCAGGTTCTTTCTAGCAAACTAAAGAGAGTCACATTGATCGCAAAAAAAGACAAAGCTATAGTTCATCCCTCGTTCAGCCGCACAGTGTGGATTGTTTATTTAAAATAAATGTGAGCGCACATGGGTAAGTATTTACTTTTACGAAAAACTTCGAGTATTTCAAACAATTTCCTGCTTCCCCCAAAACTTCTATACCTCATGAAATCGACGCTAATTTCGGTTCTCACTGAGTAAGCTCAATGTGACTCAGTATGCTTTTGGGCGTATTGCATGCATTAATATGTTAAAAAAGAGGATGTCCGACAGAGATTGGTGCGATAACAATCATATTTTCGGCAGCGTAGAATATAGTGCAGTTAAAAATGCATTAAAATATACAATTTGGAATTTCTGACCCGAAAATGTATCGCCTGATTCGAAAACTGCCTACTTTAGGGAGAGGAAAATAATAACATCCAGGATACGAAAAAATTAAATTCAGCTGAGAATTTTTGGCAAATGGAAAATTTGTTTGATGGATATCCTTCAGTCCCAAAAAGAGACGCGTAGCCGAGAGACTTTCCGGTCCTTCACTGACCGGTGTGATATGAACGTCATCAAAACTCTTATGACTCTTCGGAACAAACGAATTTCTCGCTGACTTTTCAAATGAAAATAAGATGGGGGGGGGGGTCGCTTAAAAAAAAAGAAAAAAAAAAGAAAAAAGTGCGTGTGACTTTAAAAAACCAGTTCTGTGCACTCGGATTGTTCAATTTTTCCGAGCAGTTTTCGAGGCAGGACAATCAAATATACATGGAGATTTATTTACAAATTCATATACTCTGTGAGAACTGTTACACACCCTAGCTGATCGTGGATGTGCCCCATCTCTCAGTCTCAAAATTGTTTTTAACGATGACCTGCAAAACACACAGCCTCGGAAGAATTTAAATGGGTCCAGCGATCGAGTCGTAGCGATAGGCGGGGCGCAGTTGCCCGTCAGTTGGAAATAAACATCCCCGTTGAGGCATTGTCATTTAAAGGTCTATTGGAACCATTCGGCAATCTTGGGTGGCTGTCAGAGAAATTATGCCCCGGTCGAAGCCTTTTTGTGACACGTTTTACGTTTGTGAATGAAGTTTATACGAATGTGAATCACGGCCGTGGTCTGATGCGATGCGTTCCAAAGATCAATAGTAGCTGGGGGTTGAGAAAGGAAAAGTGACTGACTTATCAGAGATCTCCTGGATCCAGAATGTGAATGAGAATTAATTTCACTCGGATTTTGAACCGAGACCTCCCCTTATCTACATCTGTTTGGGGTTTGTTAACTGAGTCTATTAAAAATTCTATCATTGTCGATGCTGCAACCCCATTCCTGTCACCCCCGCTCATTGTTGCCTTTGTTTTATTAACTTGATTTGAACGACATCACTAACTGTTTTACATTTTTCTTCTTCCTCAAAGAGTTCTTTTTTTTGCACTTAAGGTTCGATTGAATTTTCTTATCTTTCAGCTTCATGCTTTTTTTACACCCTCTCCTCTCTCCCTGTCTCTAATAGTCTTTTTTCACTGTGTAAGCGCGATAATTTGAGTCTGCATTTGTTACCCAGAAAAAAGAATGAACATGATTTCTATTTCAGTTAATATTTCATCATATATTTTCGAGTGAAATACATGAGGTCGCATTATGTCACAAGTCGTAAACATGCAAGAACGTGTTTTACGTTCTTAGCGTGAACATATTCTCCATTTTACAAATTATTTAAAAAATCGAGGGAAAAGGATGTTTTGGGAATCCTGCATGTGGCCTATTAAAAAATAAATTTAATAAATTTTGTTCCGGAGTCAATACAGCGCCCAAAATCCCTGAGCTTTATGAATCCGGAGCAAAATCTTTACGGAGTGACTTACACAATTACGGAACGGAATCTGCCCTTTTTACGGAGTGTACTGCGTTTTTGTGGTGCTAATTTCACTTTGCATTTACACCCCTCGAGGTTTTCGGGCGATATATAGACTTCGGCACCAAACACTCCTCTTTTTTTAACAGGGTGTCTAGACTTTGCGACTTCGTTTGTTTTCGCATTCCTTTCGGAGAGACATTCCGCTCGAAAGTGCTCAAGTTAAGTTATATTGAAATTGAAAAACTGGCTTGGAGGAAATATGACTCGAAACGCAGAGCACGTTTCATTCCAAAGTAAATTGAAGCGTTGGCCGGCTTTGCGTGGAAGAAAAATGCACCCAATGCAGCGGCAAGTGTTTTCAAATAAGGAAAAAGCACGAAGCTGGAGAGGAGAGAGAGAGAGAAAAATGACAAACGCCGCCGCGGCGCGCCGTCACGAAGTGAATGAGCGCAATTGCACTCATTCGAGAGCGAGGATTAAATATTACATAAACGGTGGGCACAAAGATATTGGGTGTGATGAATTTGTAAACGTACGCATGACAACCGTTGATTGATGCACAGTCTTTGCGCTACTTGCTGCGTTCTCGTAATGAAAACGTTGGTCGCTCTTCACTTCTGCAGTCGTAATAACTCCGCAGATCTCAGTGCTCTAATAGATGTGTTGATTCCGCATCGTAACTGAGTACTGTCGAGTTAGGGAAAAACGCCGTATGAACATTTGAATGTTGCCAAATTTGCTCGCAGAAACAATTAATTTTTGAAGAAAATTATGAATATTTATTCCTTGAACTTTTGAGACTTTTTAGATCGAGTTACGAGCAGAATCCTCTGAAAAATGAAGGGATAAATATTCCTAACATTTTCTGGATATTCGTGATTTGTCGAATCACGAATTTTGGCAATACCTGTTGGCTCATACGGCGTTCTTCCTTAGCACAGCAGAGTGCCTGCATCCTCACTTGAGTCTGTGTCAGAGATTTCTCAAATTCAGGATCCAAGTGATTTTTCTTGCGTGGCATCGTGATGATATTGATCAATACGCCCAGATTGTGTTAATTTTTTTTTTTTTTTTTTTTTTTTTTTTGTCACGGTAGAATGCTACAACGAAAATTTTCTCGTACTTTACACTTCTCTTCTCTCATCACTTATTGTTAACACAACAAATATACATCACGGAATTGTTTAACTTTTAACCATTGAAGTGTATTTGTCGGTTGTTGAAATTATTGAGAGAAAGGAATACATGCAAGGCACATTGGCGGTGTAAGTCTGCAACCACGTATATTAATTCGCGTGTTTTTAATAACGTGTGAACATTCGAGACTTGCCAAATTTTCCTTGTTAAAACATGTAATTTTGACGTAAGTTAAGTATTTTTTCCCTTGAGATTTTCTGATATTTAAGATTAAATTGCGTACAATTTTGTCTGAGAATTTTTGAAAAAATATTTATAATTTTCCCAGTAAATTCCGTATTTATCGAAGGAAATTCTGCAACTTCTGAAGGCTCATACGGCGTCTTTCCATAGCAAGGCAGTATGAGCCTTCCACTTTTTGAATTTTCAGCCCACAATATTCAATCTGATTCGAGTTCTCGCAATTTTCAGACGCGGTTTCTGTCCTGGGTCTGAATTAAATTTAAATTGAAGTAGACGATGTGTTTCGCGATCCATCCCCTCTTTTGCAGCCATTCAAAGCTTTGTTGGTCACCGGGGAGAGTGGGTACCGAGCACCCACTATGTTTAAGATACAATTGTTGGTAAGGCGACAATGCTCAATATACATTGTCGGATTTGGATTCAAGATGTCCGATCTCAACCCACGTCGAAAAACACGCTCACGAGAATCTCTTAAGCCCAAATGGGCTCTATTAATACCAGCGTTGCCGGATTACTTAGGTTTTGAGTACTGTTTAGCTTGTTGGGGAGTTTCCTCTACATGATTATTCATCTTCAGCGTCTCCCATCAAGATGTCGTCGCATTTTGAAAAATCATCTAAACCGTCATGTTATTCCGCTACAATGATCTTACGAGAATGCTTTAGATCTACCTAAATGCGTGCCTCGGTATAATCCAAATAAGACAAGATGGATTTCTTGAAGATACAAATAAAATTTTCTCCGATTCCAAAAACATCTAAACATTTGCAAAAGTTAGCGTATAAAGTAATTCGGCCTTGACATTTGACATTTAAATAGGACTTTTGAAGAAAAAAAAAGATGTAAAGCAAGTATGCAGTTACATCTAACTCGTCGATTCTCTCCATGCAAATTACAAGATGAGAGTTAGAGCTTCAGTGAATACTGAATAAGAAACATTATTGTCAATAAGTCTTATTGTCGATAAGTCTTATTTCGAGGTACCCCTCACTTTCATGGTAGAGGTTAGTAATTTAGATTTGATTGTATGATACGAAACGAGAGGACTGGCGAGGACCTCTCCTTTGCAAAACATGCGCAGTTTATAGGCATACCACTCATCGAACGCGTACGTCGTGAAAAAGCATAAGCAACTAATTGAAGGCGCATCGTTTAACTGGAATCACGCGGGTAGTGGGTGTATAATGTTCGATATATAATGTGTGGCTCCTTTTTGGTAAATGCGATGCATATATTCTCATTCGGAAAATAATGAGTTTTTCAATAATGAGTTCTAATCGCGTATTACGACCGCGCATTAGAGATTTTAACACATTGGAGAAAAAGTAGCTTGGATCTGGAGTCCAGACTTTTGAAAGCAATGACAAGAAAAACTACTCTTGATTCAATCAGATTTTTGCTTGAATCAAAAGGAAATCCGCTTAAATTAAGAGGCTTGGTTCTCGATTTAAGCAAAAAACCGATCGAATCCAGAGTATTTTTTCTTGTCGATGTTTTTAAGAGTCTGGACTCTAGATCCAAGCGACTTTTTCTTCCAGTGACCTCATCACCTCTCTTTAGCCGTGAGAAAATTCGTTATTTTGGCAACGATGGGGGAGATGGAAAGTCCGAGGATCATTTGTACGTGGTTAGGCAGATGCGCGGAGCGAATCGGAGGCTTGGAGGCTTCAAATACTGGAACACGGCGACAAAATTTTGCAAATATGGGTAAAATGGAGGATGGAAAGTTGGAATAGGACGGTTTGAATGGTCAGCGGCGGTATCGGAGATTGAGATAAGGGCCCAGAAAACGTCGCTCCTCCGACGCAAGGGCGTATCTCCATTTCCCCTGTGAGCCCTGTTGTCCGTATAGCTCAATGCTTATCGAGGCTCATGTACAAATAGAGATACGCCCTTACGTCGGAGGAGCGACGAAAGGACCGCGAATCCGCTTGCAGCCTTTTTACGTCATTTACATTTCTTATTATGTCCGTTTGATAACTGCCCGCTAACAATGTGTAAAGATGTTACCGCCGATACCAATCTCCTCGATTTTGTCACATCCATTTGTGGCTCCTCTCAGATAGAAACTCTTGACTTCCGCAGTTGCCACGATTACCTTTTCTTTCACTCTCTCCGTCCATACCCCCCCCCTCCCCAAAAAGTAAAATATTAACGAAAATGTTCATTGATCAAGAATCCTTCAAACAGCTTCAAGACGACTAATTGGACGGAGCTAAACAGAAAGTATAACCAAACCACACCGGGATCAAAACGAGAAAAAGAGGTTGAAAGTTTGGCTCCTGCATAAGACTCAATGTCAAAGATAAACTTCAAGTTCAATTTCAGCAAAATTTGCTCCAACAAAAACTTTGAATTTTCAGCGATGGATAGTAGAGTGGTGGTTGAGTTCAAAACCAACTCAATTTTTTCCAAAATGTGGGTTGGTTCCTTTCTGCTTAGCTCAGTTCAATTTTCATCAATTTTCAAACGTCCACTATTTAGCATAGAAAAAAATTTAGGTAGAAAAAAATCACCCTTAGAACCCTCCTCTCCCTGCCCTTTGAGGTAAACACACTATACCTTATGTAAATGAAAATCTAGACGTGTCCGGTTATGAACTTTGACTTCTTGAAGAAGAGTAACAAGTCGCTTAAAAAATACCGTTCCTCTTTTTGCAACCATTACACTGATAACATTCGAGGAGTGAAATTGGGCGCCTGAGTCTTATTCAGCGCTCGAAAACCCTGAGTGATATAAATGCGAAGTGAAATTAGCACCAGAAAAGCACATGAAACTTTGCAAAAAGAATAAATTTCGCTCCGTAATGATGTAAGTCACTCCGTAAGGAACATCCGCTCCGCATCCATATCGCTCGGGGTTTTTTGTTTTAAATTTGGNGGGGGGGGGGGGGGGCTGTGTAGACTACGGCGCAGGATTTCACTCCAAAATTTTCAACGGAGTACTTTTTCCGTTTCTCGTGTTCTATCGTGACATATTTATCGTATTTTTTTAACTTCAGGTCTAAGGTCTCTTCAGGCCCCCTATATGAGCCACTGAGCCCTAAATTTTTATCGTATTTTCAACACAATATACGGATGCTGAGTGGCGCAACGTGGCAACGGAAGAAGCTGTGCGTGAAGAGCGCGCGGCTGCCCGGTGTGTCATGACAAGGCTCTTTGCACCCTTGCGCCGTCTTGGTCCCCGTTGCGGCCGTTCCGCCTGTCGCCGTTCCTGTCCCTGTCCCTGTCCGCCGCAAAGTTCCCCGTCAATGTCTCTCCTTTTCCTACTTTTATCCAGCCTATATTTCTTCCGGCGCGTCCTCCTTCCCGCAGACGCGCGCCGCACTACAGTCTCGCTAGCGCCGCATTTTGCGTCAGTCATTCAGCGGGCTGATTTTTTAAATTGGTAGACAAAGCTATAGACAAAGAGGACAAAGGATACTTGGAGGGATGCTGTTGGTGAAAATGGGGTGGTTGTAATGGACAAAGGAGGTATAGGTAATACACCGCCTAACGGCAACGCACGAGAGACTCTATAGTTAGTCCATTGTGTACCCCCTTAGTCTATAGGAACCACGAATTTCAACCATTTTTAGGGCCGGGTTTACCTACTTGCCGCCCATGGCCTGTATTTTGTCGCCTCTTTCTCATTCGTTTTGAACCATCAATAAAAACCATCAAGTGAACGTGCCGGAGGGGGAGGGGTGCATAAGACACGTTTACTCGCGTTGGATACATTTTTTGCGAAAGCCCCATCAACACTTCTGGCAAAATATCACGGAACTTTGCGCGGAAGTTAAGTTCCGTGAACTCATCTCTGTGTGAACAGGGCCTTCTATTTATAAGAAATGAACGACAAAATTATAAAAGAACAAACATGAATGTGGTTTAATAATTTTAACTTTCATCACCGCGTCGCGCTGACCGCACTGTGGCGCAATGCGTGAAATATTCACGCAGTCTTGTAGGCGCTACGCGTTTCACGCCGATCGCTCCTGGTCGCACAGTGTTTGACACAATGCGTGAGGTATTCTTGCAGTCTTTTAGGCGCAAATATGTGTTACATGCCCACCGCCGAGCCGAGGGCTTCTCCTTTTCATCTCAAGTCCTCGTCATCATTCCTCTCTGCGCCGCGCCGCTCCAGGCCAGATTGCGTGTTTGGTTTCTCTCTTAACTCGACTATTTAAAGGTTCAGTCTCTTGTATCACCGATTGAAGACTAACAAATTAGCAATTACTATACTGTCAGAAAAAATAGATTTTGTCGCCTTTTCTCGTTGGTAATTTTTTTTTTTTTGAATCCGATTTTTGTTATACCTACATTTAAACAAATTGCAAAATTTGCCGCCCCTAAGGGCGCGGCCCATGTGGCCACCCTCTTAATCCGGACCTGACCATTAGGATCACTTAATACTCTCTAAGTCTTCTTTGTCTAATAGTGTACTATCTCTAATAGCAGTACTTTCTCTTTGTCTATCAATTTCAACTTTTACTTTGAAATCAAAATTGGTTTCCTCTTGTTGAAAGAGATCCAAAATGAACTATATTTTGCAAAAAAGAACCATTATTGCAGACTCATTTTGAAAATAGCATATGTCCCACAACCAGGAGAAATTTTGAGATCCATGGCTGGCACCGATGAACCGAGTCGATTTCAGTTGAGTGCGGTCGGGTCAAGCAACTAAACTAACTCCAAGGCAATGCGTAGAGTATCACCAAAATTGAAGGCGCTTCCGATTGGAAATGAGATTCACACTTCTTTTCAAAGGCCGATATGTCGGTTAATATTGAACGTAGAAAGTTGCGGTTTGGACAGATTTACTATTTTTAGCTAATCTACAAGAATCGAGCATCAGCACATGATTCTGTGACCAGAGCAACTTACCTACTGCAAAATGAAGTCCATAGATCGTCTTTTGATCAATTGGACCACATTTTGCAATTCGGAACTATAATTTCTAGCTCTTCTGTAAAAACACTTATGTGCAAAGGGAAACTAATGGTACATACGCTGCTTCTAAACTGAGCCAGAAATTATAGTTCCGAATTGCAAAATGTGGTCCAATTCACCGCGCTGAACATGATTCAGAGTTTCCCACTGAGCGGCGAAGGGGACGTTTTACTTTCTTCTGGGCTAGAATAGGATTCTTCACACGTCTTTCGAACGATAATTGGATATGTTGAGCAGGCACCACTGTCATCCGCTACCCCGTCAACGTCCAACGTCAAGCGAAAGTTCTCACTCCCATCATTGGCCGGTGTCCTCTCCGCCATTAAAATAAGAGTTTACCGAAGTGACCACAACGAGCCAACAGGATGAGCCACCACCGGCAACGTCCATGGCCTAAATTCCCAAGCGGCTCCACCCCTATTCTGCCGTGCCAAGGAAAAACGCCATATGGACCTTCAGACTTTCCCAAATTTCCTCCAATAAAAACCGATTTTACTGAGAAAATTGTGAATTTTTGTTACCAAATTTTCACACAATGTTTTGCGCAATTTAATCGAGAATATCTGAAAGTTTCAAGGAAAAATATGCATGTTTTCCGTCAAAAATACATGATTTATCGAAGTGCCCGTCACGTTTCCATGTAGATTTTACATTTTAAAAAAAAATGCTAACTAACCCCGCGGTTAAATTAGCTTTCAACAATTGTAAAATGTACATTTGAAACACGCGGACATATTTTGAACAATTTAATTGTTGAATCAGCAATCCGCTTTTTTCCATGAGAGACGCAAAAATACCTTAGCGTGAAGTGATCCCCCCATTCCAACGCAATGGCAGATCACTGAGAGCAAAAGTGCTCGGCTACCTTGGAGCGGTAACAAAGGCTTTACGCGGGGATA
Source organism: Bemisia tabaci (assembly GCF_001854935.1). Classification (NCBI taxonomy): domain Eukaryota; kingdom Metazoa; phylum Arthropoda; class Insecta; order Hemiptera; family Aleyrodidae; genus Bemisia; species Bemisia tabaci. Next base: position 520,928 of record NW_017547210.1, on the reverse strand, counting down.
ATTTCATAATTCCGGAGCCGAGCCAGTAAATAAAAGGGGGAGACGCATAACGCATAACGCATAACGCATGGGCACAAGCAAGCACGGCACCGGCACGTGTCCATTAAGCTCCCTCAATAATACTGTAATTGATACTTCTATCAGCATTCACACTCAGCGCTCTCGTCTTGTCGTTGAGTCCGAGCATACTCGACCAAGGGTCATCCATCGACCCCAACACCCCGTTCTTAAGCTTCTTAGCTTTGTCTAGCCACTCACCAGGGATTCCTAACCTTTGAGCAATTCCAGCAGGCCGATTGTTGAAATTAGTAGACAAAGCTTTAGACAAAGAAGATATTGAGAGTGGAGCGATCCTATCGGTTGAAATATGTGGTTATTGTAGACTAAGGGGGTGAATGATGGACTTACTATAGGGTCTCTCATGCGGGTTGCCGTTAGTTAGTCCATCACCTATACCTCCTTTCTCCATTGCAACCACCCGCCTCCATCAATAGGATGTCACATATCCCTTTTACGTCATCTTTGTCTGTAGCTTTGTCTACCAATTTCAACAATCGGCTTGCTGGAGTCGTGAGTTGCGCCGTGAATGATTTTTCACAGGATAACTTAAAAATACCGCCAATTCCAACCGTTCGTGGACTCACAAATGTTAAAAGTAGCAGGTGGCATTATTGGTACGTTATTGCAATCGCATTGTACCCAATTGTAAGGAATGATTAATCTTGTGCAAGCTCATTTGTTAATTTTTATCGCCCTTTGAAACCACAATTTTGGTAGCTCACTTTTTTACTATTAGCGTTTAACTTGAGGCAAAAACTGCCAAAACAAGTGCAGAGTAACAGGTGTTCCTCGCCAGTCACAGTGTATACTGCTACTCAAAATCACAGTGATTTTAAGCGATCGCGGTCACAAGCCTGGATTAGGAGAGCAGAAGAGAGTGGCAGGTAAACTGGCGACAGATCGTGGTTCTGGGTGGTAGATGGTGGTTCTTGGTGGACGCTGATTGGGCCGTGTCGCGAATCCTCTCAACCTCTCGACCTGTAGGCAAGCACCCAAGTGAATAAACATTTATTCTCTAATTATTTATTTATTTTGTATCTATTCTCTATTTATTACCTATCTACTCTCCAAATATGATTTCTCTTGGTCTATGCTACAGAGGACGCCCATTGCCAATAATTGTGAGCCAGATATATTATTGATTTTCGACGAATATAACATTAAGTCGGATTCGGATACTGTTATGGAGCAGCAAGTCGCGTCAGTTATTGGTCATTGATTCTAGTCGGCATAATGGCGTGGTGCAGAAGAAAGTGGCAAGAAGGGCGAACAGGGTGGCAGGTGGTGGTTCTTGGTGGACGCTGATTGGATCGTGTCGCGGATCGTTTCAACCTATAGGAATGGACCCAAATGAATGGACATGTATTCTCTAATTATTTATTTTCTACTCATTCGCCATTTATTATCTATTCGCTGAATATTTATTCGCTTGGTCCATTACAGCATGAAGGAGGCCAATTGTGAGCCAGACATATTAATTTTTGACGAATATAACATGACACGGATCCGGATACTGTTATGCAGCAGCAGGTCGCGTCGCGTCAGTGACGTATTGGGAGCACGAACCGGAAACTTTGTTTGTGGTGCAGCTTCTTGGATTCAATTTTCCTTCATTTGAGAGGGTAGGCAATATGCGCTCTCAAGAGTTTGAATAGTGGTATCAGAATAATTGTTTTCGTTTAAACGTGTTGCTAGCGATTTTACCCTTCCTACCACAATATGTAAACAGGAGGAAATGTTCTATAGAAATTTTACATGCATTTTGGACGCTTCCTCATTTTCTTTCTTCTCCTCCTCTTTCTCTTATTAAACTTTCTACTCAATTTATTTTTCATTTCTTCCTCTCCTTCCTCTCCTTCTTTTCATCTTCCTCCTCTTCTACTTCTTTCAGTTTTCCTTCTTCTTCTTCTTTATCGTTCTTCGTCTATCGTATCTTCGTATTTATCGACTGAGGGGGTTAATGATGGACTAACTCTAGGGACTAACGAACTCCTTGGGTAGCCCTTAGTTAGTCTTTTACCTACCTCCTTTGACCATTGTAACCACCCGCCTACGCCAAAAGGATCCCTCCGCATTCTTTTTGTATTCTTTGACTATCGGTCTGTAAACCAATTTCAACAATCAGCCCGCAGCACCAAGTGGAAATTCAGCTGCTAATGAAGTCATCAACTGAATTGCTCCCTGCTGAAATTTTATGCGAGTGAGAGGACACACCGAGTCTAATTTTGTACTTTCACCTCAAAGAGTTATTTTTAGCGCGTAATCAAAAAGCTTTGAATAGGAAGTAATTGACTGATTTAAAGTTTTAAAGAGGAGTGTAGGCATAAAAAAGGCGATTAGTGAAAACCTCGAATAAAATAGAAAAGGCTGAGAAGTGTTCGCACGCTATTTTTAACTGCTGAATGTAAGGAAACGAAACTACCCAATTTTCAGTGAAGTCAATTTTTGGAGCGCTTGTTATATTTTCCGTCACCATTGATATTAAAATCATTAAACAAAGGTATTACCAGCTAATCTTTCCTATAAATATAAAGTACTTTTTTGCCATGATGAAAATAGCTTTTGCGATGTTCGGCAGCTGCAGCATCCTAATATTTTGGAATTCTAATGGTTGGTTGATAGTGAGAGGCGCCTTTTATCAGTCGAGTGCTTAAATGTAAAACATCCTACTACTCATTCTCTCGACAACTCTCAAACAACCCGAAGACTTATTTATTTCATTGCCTAGCACTTCTATAGAGATAGAAGCGGGCAGTGGTGCCAACTGAATTTGTATAGGTGATGAGAGTGTAAAACGTTAATTCGAAATCTTAAAAATATTTACGGCGAGCTCAAGATAGTTCTACCTTTGTGAGGAGCTGACTGTTTGGGAAGCCCTGTCGTGCGGAGATATTTCCCGGGCGAGTTAGAGCTGACTCAAAGTATATCGTAAACAACGGCGGGGTAATAATGGTTATTATTCGGATATTATACAATGCGTATTTTCACGTTGTCACCTGGTCACGGAGACTGTAAGCTTGTTGAATTGCTGTGGATCGAGGATTACGGGCCTCGTGTGCTTTCGGGCATCACTTTCAGTAGCGAGTCGTGCTTTGCGATGAATCGATGGATCTGCCATTTGAATCCATGGAAAAGATCGATTTTCAGGGTGCGCCTTAATAATCGATCCTTTACCATAGTTTCAAATGGGAGGATATCGATAGCCGATGATTCGCTGGTCACTTTCGGTCCTTGTAATAATCTGACCCAGTTTAGAGTGCCCGCACTCCCTCCACAGCTCTATCCCACTTTCGCTTTCCGGGCAATTGGTCGGGCTTCCTTGACCACTCGTTCCACTCCAGCGGGCTGATTGTTGAAATCGATAGACAAAGCTATAGACAAAGAAGACAAAAAGGATATGGAGGGATCCCATAGATAGAAGCATGGTGGTTGCGATGGACAAAGAAGGTAAGTTATAGACTAATTAACGACAACCCATGAGAGACCCTGTACTTAGTCTATTGTTTTCTCCCCTAGTCTATAAGAACCTACCATTTCAACCAAAAGGATCTATCCATACTCCTCACATCTTCTTTGTCTGTAGCTTAGTCTACCAATTTCAACAATCAGCCTGCAAGAAGCTCAGTTCAAGCTCAAAGACTTGACAAAATATTCGCGTACACCATAAAAAAAGGAAATAAAAAAATATTAAATCGTTCGCGATATTATGTGCCAAAAAAGGGTTAAATTTAAAGGCTACTATATGCTGCTATTCTCAGGACCACGTCAAAATCAGGAAAGGGACTTCTTAACGATTGACCACGCTTTTTATAATGTATGATGTTCATTGAATATTTTAGCTTTATGCCATGCAGTCAAATTCACTCTTCTTTGTTCAGTCGTGTTGTAGTGCATAGCACGACATCTTTAATCCTCAAAGGTCTTCATGGGTTAAATCTTAAAATCAGGAAATAATTTTCCTGTTCTCCGATCCAATCCGTTGATCTGAATTATGAACATCTGAGAGACCCTTAAGATAGCCATCGCACAATGTGTGATGTGATGTGGGCATCTTTTTCGTTCACCAAACTATGAGCTCAACTGCAGCGAAAATACACTTTCCTAATTAGACAAACTTAAAACACGACAAACGTTTTCGTAAATGTGAAAGTGCGTGCATACATCGGAAAGGAGCTCGCTATTAAATACTTGATGACGGCTTGCTCAATCAGCATTTTCCAAATTTCTTTCTAAAATTTTGGTGTTGATCTGATACTTCTGCAGTGAGCGTTAATTTCGAGATCAAAGGCGAAATGCCTGGAGAGGGCCAGCAGTTAATATGAAGTCATGGTTCACCATGAATGCGTTGTCGGTGGAAGCTGCAACAGATTGATTTGAAATTTACATGAGCAGCGTTTTCGAACTGCAGACAATTTCAGATCTTTTTCCCCCATGGTATACTCGCCGTACTGACTCTTGTAAGAAAATCGGCAAGAGCGTGCATGGGCATTCGATCCTCCGGGATCCCTGGCAGATTCAATATCCAACTGCTTTACGAGCGGCGTTGCCAAATTTGTCCGAATACGCACTTGGATGGCTTAATCTTGGGTGTAATTTATTTGGGATCTGGCGACTGCGTTAACTAGCATTCCTTGCGATAGTAAACATCCACTTCGCACGCGGCAACGGCGAAATGTTCTGCAGTATTAACGAGGCACGGGAAAACAAAAATAGAGTCATGAATGATGGTGCGCAAGGGAGAAGGGCGGGGGCAAATGAAGGAGAATAAAAGGCACGGGGAAATTATTCATATGAACACAGGATGTGGCTTGTCTACTCAGCAACTGTTTGACTTATATTAGTGATAAATAACGCTCCGCGATTGGCTCGGCCGTGGTAGTGATTGCGTTGTGTGTAGTAGAAAAACCAATTACAGATTAGAGCTTAAGTACCGAGCGAAAATAATGATTCGAACTGTTGCAAATGGGGAATGGTAAATAAGAAACTGAAATATATTCTATAAACAAGTACTTACGTACTTTGAGCGTAATATAAAGACAGCAGCGTAATTACCTATTCCATTTAAGTGTTTATCTCCCTCGCACTGCGTACTTACGACCTGCGAGCGCCTCTTCCGCCACCGTCGGCGTCTGCTCCGCCGTGCTAGGGAAGAACGCCGCATGAGCCTTCAGGCGTTGCCAAATTTCCCCTGGCAAATCATACATTTTTCTGAAAATGAGTGAATATTTGTCTGCCAATTTCTAGGATAATTTTGCTCTTAATTTGATCTAAAACGTCTGAAAATGTCAAGGAAAAATATGCATTCTTTCCCTCAAAAATAAACATTTTATCAAAGGAAATCTGGCGACGTCGGAATGTTCATACGGTGTTCTTCCTTAGCACGGCAGTGCTCGCTCATATTGTTCGACAATAATTTCGCACACCGCAGTGTCCGCAGTTGTTCGCAATTTTCTCCTCGACCCTCCTCGCAGGAATTCCGCGCTAATGCTCGCCCATTATTCAGAAATTTTGCAGGCCTTTGCGCCCTTCGGCCCTCAATTTGTCTTCTTCGTGAATAATTAGGTTATAACGCCAACTCCACTGTCCGTCAGATTTTCGCCTCTGGGAAATTGTGTGGCGAAAACCTGTGCGGAACCGAGGATTTTTTCCCTCGACGATATTGATTGGTTTGCAATTTGCTCTTGAACTTCAGCCAGTTCATTCATAACAATGGCTGAAGTGCGAAACCGCGTAGCTCCTTTTCAGTGTTTCGTTTCCGCTCCATTTTGATGCTTCCAAGGAGGAAGAGGCAAAATTTATAACTTGAGATTTTTACAGAATATTCTGCTGGCAAGGAAAATTCAAGGAACATGTCAAGATATTGCGTTTACTCGTTTTGGATAAAATAGAGTTTGGCAGGAAGTCTGCAACGTCGAAAACATAGATACGTGATTTCCCACTCCAGCAATTGATATGCAGATGGGGAAAATGAACATCTAGCTAGACAAATTGAGTTGAATCTATGAGACAATAAATATGGCTAGTTGAAAATGTTTGAGGTTCAAAAATTCTCGTCTAGATTACAAAAATTTGAATTTTTTGCAAGAACTCAAGGAATCTTTGGAGATTTGGATTGAAAGAACCCAAGTAATGAGAATAACCTCTGTCATAATTTTTAACTAGAGTTCGAAACTGGTTTAGACGGTGCAGCAATGCAAAATGTACATTATTAGCACATCTTCAGGCACATTTTAAAATTTAAGGAATTCAATCTTTGCATTTATACAGTACGAGACTACTTTAACAATTGGACTTCATTTTGCAACAAGGACCCACTATTTCTGGATCATATTAGAAACAGTATAAATGTCATTGATTTCCCTATACAGATAGGTTCTTTTATGGATGAGCCAAAAATAATGGCCCCTTTATGCAAAATGTGGTCGAAATAGCCTAAAACTTTTTGCAAGGGTCATTCATAGCATACGGAATTTTAACAGCCTGTCCATAAAATTCTCAGATTGCCAAGAAATGAGGAAAACTAGACCCTTTTCCCCGAAAATCAAGAAAAATTAGGTTTTTGGAGGAAAATTGTCTTGTCAAAAGAGGTTTTCCAGAACGGCTTGAACCGTTCTTCCCCTGGCTCCCCAACTGAAAGCAAAGTACATTGAAAATTTAGAGCTGTTCCTTACGGGCATAACTGTGCCCATACATTTCAAGCCAGCTCTCAATCGATCTCTAACGATGAATATTGAGAAGCGTGGGGTGGAACCCGTCTCTGCAAGCTGCCGAACTTTGTTCCCAACGCACAAAACCAACGCGAGGTTCCTGAAAATTTAAAGGCTAACACAATGATTTGAGCCGGCGTGCGTTGCGCAAACATTGTAAGTACGCTCCAAGTTCGGAATCGGAACGGAGGTCTTTCATCGAAAAGTGAAACGCTTCAACATCAGATTCGCCGTGCCACAGCGCAGATAAACGCCGCATGAACGCAGTCGAATGTTTCAAAATCCTCCTCGAAAGTACATTTATTTATGATAAAAAATATGTTTATTTTACTCGGAAATATTCCAAATGCGTACAATCAACCTGCGAAAAATATTTTTCTGAAAAAATAAACGAAGGATATTCATAATTTCCCCCAAAAAACTCGTGTTTGACCAAACGAGATTTTGCAACCTCTGACGGTTCACAGAGCGTTCTTCCTTAGCACGGCAGGTTCTTTTCTCAGCCCCCGGGCCGGAGGGGGGGGGGGCACGGCGGAGGGGACGCACAGTGGAGCAAACCCTTGAGCGAGGTTCAACATTAAAGTATTCACTCGAATTTTGTTGTTCATTTTGTCGCATTATAAATTCTAAGGGGTGTTACCAACAGAAAATGTCATGCACTGAAAAAAAAAATCTCGGTATATTAACTAAGACAAGGGTAAAATTACCAAGAATACAGGGTTCTATTTGATCCCAGTTTTTTCTTGGTAAAATTACCATTTATGGAATTGGTAATTTTACCGAGAAATCTCGGTAAAATTATTGACTTTCTCGGTAATTTTACTGGACCTTGGTAAAAATGCCAATATTTTTTATTGACTGTGGTAGAATTACCGAGATAAAATGGCAAAGTTACCGGGAATTGATTACTAATAAAAAAGGTATTCTTACCTGAAAAAAAAAAAAAAACTAGTAAAAATATCGGTTTCTAGGTTAGCTTACCAGTCTGTCTTGGTAAAATTACCAATAATTGGTAAAAAAAGTGAGATGGTAAAGGTACCAACGGACCTTGGTAAAGACGCCGAGAATTTTTTTTCAGTGAGGACAAGACGAATGAAACCACTTTTTAACCTTTAAGTTTCGCATCGACGGAGATATTACAGCTTCAAGAGTCTCTCTCCTCTTTACCTCCGACCCCGTTCCACTGTGCGGCGAGGAAAATTACGTGCACCTCGATGGAGACTCGCAAAAACACGCGCGGCGAAACGGCGCGGCGTATCTGGAGCCGGGGAGCGGGGACGGATACGTGGTTTCGGCTGGATCTGGTGGCGGAGGTCGGTCGAGGGCTCGGGGACATTTTCGGAAGGGAACCGTTCACCGTTCCGTTTCACCGGAATCCAGAAAAAGGGAAGTTATCGGCGACGGCGTCCGGGACGCGGGATGCTGAAGAAAGTACCGCCAACGGGAACGCGAGATAAAGGAACGCTTACAATGGGACAAGGCGTGCCGTGCCACGGTGAGAGTGTTGCTCCGGGAGTTACCGCGCTACTCTCCAGTGGCGTGGCGTACTTTGCGATATATCGATTGATCTGTCATTCAAACCTATGGAAAAGGATCGATTAACAGGGCGTTCGCAGCGAACACCTGAATAATCGATTCTATACCACGGATTCAAATGGGGAAATATCGATAATCGATCACTCACGCCACGCCACTGCTACTCTCGGCTCTTCCGCTCGTATCGTACGTATTTGCTCAACTCGGGAATCTAAATGTCTCGGAAATTGGGGAGACTCATGCTCCTATGCTAGAGTACCTATAGTACCGCAAGATATTTAGCTAGTGCCACACTCTCAAATCGAGCCATTGAGTGAATACGGTCATAAAATGACAATCACTGGTAAAAGAAACCTCTTGGTTCAAGAGTGCAGTTTCTTGTCGCCGGATTTAAGAGTCTTGACTCTTGTTTCAATGCGAAATCCGCTTGAATCAATGCAAAATCCGCTTGAAACAAGAGTTCAAGACTCTTAAATCCGGCGACAAGAAACTGCACTCTTAAGTCAATTCACCGCGGCATTGGTCCAAGAGTTTTCTTTTTACCAGTGATGGTGACAATGGTCGTGAAATGGACGGAGTTAAACAAAAAGGAACCAAGCCACATCCGGATCGAACCGAGAAAAGGAGGTTTAAAGTTCGGCTCCTGCTCAAGACTCAATGTAAAAGATAAACTTCAAGTTCTATTTTTGCAAAAGTTGCTCCAACAAAAACTTTGCAGTTTTGGCAATAGATAGTAGAGCAGTGGTTGAGTTCAAAACCGCTTATAACTCAATTTTTTCCAAAATATGGGATGGTTCCTTTCTGCTTGACTCAGTCCAAATGACATCGTATTCGACGTCATGACCAGACAGCTTGTCGAGTATGGTAATGTCGATAGAATGACGGACGAAAGGCTGCCGAAGAAGATACTTGATTGGGTTCCTTCTGGGAGGAGACGAAGAAGACGCCCACTGAAAGGGTAGCGACAGGGGGTTTTCAGAAGAAATAAGGGTTTGCCAACTCCCTGAAGGGCTTTGGGAGGATAAGGGACTTTTGCGGCTGTCGCAGAGCGCCTCGAGTTGGATGTGGTCTGAGACTTTTGCTTCAAATACCAGCGACACGCATACTGGGTGGTCGATGGAATGATCATTAGCTAAGTTGGCTAATCAGAGCTCACCTATCCCAAGGAATACCTACACAGACTGCTGGTATTTGAATAAGAGAAAGTCTATATAGACTATCTATGACTTTTTCCATTTGATGGCTCGATTTGATCGCGTGACAGTGAATTTTAAGGAATCTAATTAATACCTCCATTTTTCAAGATGGCGGTCAAAAGGAGAAGATCGGGGTGCAAGTGCATAGTGCCCGACTAATAGCGAATCAAGTCGATTAGAGGGTCCGGACATGAAATGTTTAACTAAAACTGAAAATGTTGATGTTTAATTCGTTAAATATTAAAGTTTAAGGGGTGCCTCTAAAGAAAAACTTTCCCACGGAAACCATCTTTCCACCACTTTTATAACCTCCAAATTTTGTATGAACGGAAATATAAGCTTTTAAAGTTTCAAAATTTTGTCCAACCTCTTCCATTGAATCGATCCACAGTGCGACGGTTCCTGGACAGGTGATCATTTCGGGACCAAAATCGCGTTGGTGACAGAACTCTGTGGATCATACTGCATTTTTGGACCATGAGATTGCACTAGCAAGTAAGAACCAGGGTTTTTACCCTGTAGTCGAGTTTTCTCCACGCTGTGTGATGAATGATGCTGCCAGCCCCACATAAACCTAACCTAACGTGCCGCTGTCGAAGCAACCCCCACTCTCCTCATCGCGACCCTAGCGGCAAATGCAATGCAAACTCGATCATGACGTATTTAAATTTTACCGTCTATTAATTACATTGTTTATGATCATGTACCAGCTTTCAACTACCCCCTCCTCCTCACTAGTCACTAGCCTCTGCGTCCAGGACGCCCCAAATCACCAGCACTGTCCATGCACGATCATTTTTTATTTGAATTTTTATTCTTCTTTACTTACCTCTTCCCTGTTGGATGTTTCGATGGTGTTTGATTTTTCGATTCGTCTCTTTTTTTTACGATCCGAGGGCAGCTGCGCCTACCGCACCGTATGGTGACGGGTTAATCGAAACTTCGACGATTTTGTGCCAGGGTTGCCAGATTTTTTGAATTGGTGGATCTAAAAAAAGGACTATCAAATAGAAGTAAAGGAATGAGGGTTTTTTGAATAAATTAATATCATTGATTTTTCAAACTGGAAACCTATTTATGTTGAAGTTAATTCAGTGTATAGCACCTGTTACGCGAGATACTTCAAATCTTCGGTGATATACAAATATTTTCACTCCGCGGATGTGCGTGAAGTATCTTGACTTTGGAAGGCATTTTTCAATTTATTTTTTCTTTGTTCGCGGTTGGAATGTCATAATATGTCCTAGCTGATTTAAAGTTTAGATTTTAGGTTGACTTGACGGTTTACATAATTGGCTACATCGAAAATTGTTTTATTTGTCATCTTAAAGAAAAAAAATGAAAAAACAAAATAAAACAAAAAAATGAAAAAATAAAGAGAAAAAAGGGAATTATCTTTAGTTTTTAGGAATGATTATTCTGGTTGGTAAAAGAAAACAATTGTGAAAAATTTTGAAAAATATTGTTACGCGTGTGATAAAAATATAGCGTTAAGGTTGCATCACCTATAAAAATGAGAATGCCCTCTAGTTTATTTCCACTGATTTAGCGATAAATTAAGGATTGATTTTTAATTTTTCAAGATAACCAATATTTTCTGTGGCTCAGTGGTTGACAACACTGGGTACGTAGAGCGCGATAGGTAGTGAAGCACTTTGGTGTATTTTAAATATAAAATTACGAGTAAACAATCGGGAGATGCCCGCGAGTGCCTCCACCCATGCCGACACGCTCCCAATTGGGTATTTTTATGGACGCGTCACCTTTGATTCAGACAGAGGTTGCCGCTCAAACGTTGAAATTGTACGAGATGTAAGTGTAGCTTTAAGAGGAAATCTGACGGATCGGCAACATCGGAGACTTTTTATCGCTCGGACTCTGGCTCACCTGCCCATAGGGCTCCTCGGGTGACCCTCGGCGGCGCGGGCTAAAGGTGTTTTACTAATACGATTTAATATTTACAGGTGTTTACATGTGTTCGGGTGAGGAGGACCGGGTGTATATAATCGAGGTCTAAGTGGTTCGGGAAAATCTTGACTCGCGTGACCGGAGTCTATGAGTCCGCCATGTTCGGAGCCCATTTTGGAGCTTCTGTGTTGCTGCTCCCCGCCCCTTTCGCCCTTTTCGCGCCGCCACAGGTTGCAGCTTTCCGCTTGGATTCCACGTGTTGCATGTGACGATGTCGTATCTTTTCGGCGAGAGAAGCACTGAAGCAGCCCTCAATGGACCACTAGACAAGGTACGAATTTCAACATTCTGATACATGTTTCGTAACCGAAATTTCACGTAAAACACGATACGCACAACGAAAATTACCGATATCAACTCCTCACGAAGATATTTAATGATTCTTGGTGCGTGAATTCAAACTATCCGCTCATGAAAACTCGATGCTCTACGTGATTCACATCGCGCACTAAACATGTAGTCCGAGCCTGTACACGTGAGACTGGACATTTTTTCTCACTGTGTAGGATGTCAAACTAACCCTCTATGCTATGTCTAAATTCTCGAGATTCGTGTGGAATTGTATGATAACATGGATTACTATGCTTTTCAAGAATGTACAAAAAGGAGTTAAACTAAAAATAATAAAATTCGGTTTTAAAGAACATCTTGACTGTTTTAAAATAAACGCAAGGTTACGAGGATTGAAAGGACCAAATTTTATAAATATTACTGATTTTGTTGTCTCTTGGTTCGATTAATAAATTTCAAGTCGTCTCCTAATTGTCCCGGGTATTATCTTTACTCTCTAATCCTAACAGCTTGTAGGTGTTATTTTCTAAGGAGGTACTTAAACTCATTCTTAAAAAAATGTTTAATGATCGTAAAAATCGTTGTCTGAAAATGTCTTATGCTTCAAACTGAAAACGAAATCCGAGTCCTGTCAATGACAAAAAAGTCATCTCATATGAAGAATAATGATTTTTACCCAGACAAAATGCAGTTTTCAACACGGAGAAAAAAACTTTGTGCGTGGGACCCGAAGTATAGGTCATATGGATCTGTGGAGTTTTCGGATTGAGCATCTGAACACTTTAGGTCCAGCTGCTGAGGTTTGGATCACACATCTGAAACTTCAGTTCTTACATCTCACGAGGTTTTTTTCTCCGTGAATAATACGCGCATTTCTGCCAATGCGCATAACCCAAAATATGAGGAGGTATAGGTAAGTTTGCGCCACGAATATAGGTCCTTTGAAGTTAGATATTGCTTCCCCAATTCAAATTAAGGTTACAGAAGTAGGTAAGCACGTGTCAAGAGTCACTAACCGGAAGGTCGGTAAACTGTTCAAACAATGCCGGCATAAAATTTTAAGCGTAAAATGTGACCGGGAGTAGAATTTTTTCCATTGTGCCAACGACCTTTCGCCAAAATAGAGAACAATTCAAGCGAAACATTTCGTCTTTTCAGAGGAGCTTTTCATTAGTTTGAGCGGCCATTTCGGACAGCTCATCGCATTGTTCTCACATCTATCAACCGGACCTGGAACTTGATATGCCGGACTGGCTCTTCATCGCCGTAATCTCCCATAAAACTTTTTGGAACAATTGTGTGGTCTGACCATTAATCGGGCCATTACGAAGCTCCATCCTCGAGCAAGGTTGCCAATTCTCATATCATGAAGTGTCGCTCAAGCCTCAGACAGTAACTTAAAGTCTTAATAGGAGGACAAAATGAAATGAAGAAAGACAATTTTGCAATCAAGATATCAGAGAAAATTATAAAAATTATAACCGAGCTTTTGATTTTAGAAAAACTTTTACAGGGTTGAAAAATGAGTTAATATCTATGTGCGCACATAACGTTGGAGGATGATTAAATAGACAGGTATACAAGCGCTCTTATAGAAAATGTAATCATGTAGGCTTTTTGTAAAAATTCAATTAGAAAAAGAAAAAAAGAAATTTTTGGTGCCTCTGTACTTTAATATGACACCGATATTAGTTGATTGTTGATTTCATGAAATACTTTTTCAATTGAACATTATCATAATGTGTTGACCAAATTCATATTGAAATACTTACAGAAACTGTAACAATGATCTAAAAGATTTTAAGTCAACTTTTTTTGTAATAAAACAACAAAATGTGGCTTAAACGTCTAAAAACGGTCAATAAAAGTGGCTGACCGACGGTTCCGCTCTTTTTTTCAATTTTTAGCACTGAAAATACATGTACAAAATTTTGACACTAAAATAAAACCATACTATATTGTATGCCGTTCTTTGATAGCTATGCGTACTTGTACGAGTTAAAAACCACAAAAATTGAATATGAAAAAAGTGCGTGACGACTTGCTTTTTATATTTTCCATACATATTTTCATCTATTTTGACTATTTATATTTTCTTTTTTTTTCGTCTTCAGTTGCACTACTGATATTTGGTCCGAGTTCATTAGAAAAGAGCCAACCCACATTTTCGGAAAAATTGAGTTATAAATGTTTTTGACTTCCACTGATCGTTTATTTTCACCAGCCAACATCAGGAAGTCGAAAAAAAGAAATTAGTTTGTGAAAAGAGGGGTTGAAGTTTTTTTCTACATTTAGCCATATGCAGGAATAAAACTTCAAATCTCTTTTTCTCAGTTTCATCTTAATGGGGGTCGGTTCCTATTCTGATAAACTCGGTCCATTTTAAAGCCCTTCAAAACTTGTTTTCTTTTTGTGGGGGGTTAATCACGCAATCAACAAACTTAATGATTGTTTTTAGCCGTGTGGATGTTGAAAAAGACACTGGCGGTGAAAACACACTGCATCGAAAAAAAAATCTCGGTGTATTTACTAAGCAAAGGGTAAAATTACTATGAATTCAGGGTTCTATTTGATCCCAGTTTTTCTTGGTAAAATTACCATTTATGGAATTGGTAATTTTACCGAGGTATCTCGGTAATTTTACTGGACCCCGGTAAAAACGCCAATATTTTTTATCGACTGTGGTAGAATTACCGAGATAAACTGGCAAAGTTACCGGGAATTGATTACCAATAAAAGTGGTATTCTTACCTGAAAAAAAACAGTAAAAATACCGGTTTTTAGGTAAGCTTAACAGTCTATTTTTGTAAAATTACCAATAATTGGTAAAAAAGTGAGATGGTAAAGGTACCAACGGACCTTGGTAAAAACTCCGAGAATTTTTTTTTCAGTGTGAGACAACCTCACGAGCAAATTTTCGCGATATTTTGAAATTTGGCAAAGCGGGTCTCAAAGGTAAACCACTTACTGGCTATTTTCAATTGGAGCCGGCGCGGTGGCCGGTGGCGCGGGCACAAAACAGCGTCATTAAACATCCGATCCGAATTATTCCCGTGGATGTGAAGTACGCATGCATTTACCCCCCGGATAATGAGTGATAAAAGCGGCTGCGGCGCGGCGGCGGGGGAGGAATTTCCGGTGACATTCCCGACCGAATCTACGCGAGGCCTATCCCAGCGCTTAAGATTCCCTGAAACCAATGATTCAGAAACAATAAAAGCGTAAGTCGGTGAGATAATGCCGCTCGTCGGGTGATTAAAATCATCGAGGCTCGTTGGCATTCACGCGGAGCTCATTGCGAGTCATGAACGTTAGTCGCACTGCCAGATCATGGTGGGGGGGGGGGGCTGATGAGGGCACCCCCCTTTTTTCGCAAGAAAAAAAGAGTATAAGGGCTCCAAATATACTGCCAGGCTAAGGAAAAACGCCGTATGAACATTCGAGAGTTTCCAAATTTCCTCCGATACCAGGTAAAAGGGCCCCACATATGAGAGTTTCCCAATTCCCTCCGATACAAGGTATAATGTCCCAATATATACTGCCAGGCTAAGAAAAAATGCTGTATGAACATTCGAGAGTTTCCAGATTTCCTCCGATACCAGGTATAAGGGCCCCAAATATGAGAGTTTCCAAATTTCATCCGATACAAGGTATAATGGCCCAATATATACTGCCAGGCTAAGGAAAAACGTCGTATGAACATTCGAGAGTTTCCAAATTTCCTCCGATACAAGGTTTAAGGGCCCCAAATATGAGAGTTTCCAAATTTCCTCCGATACCAGGTATAAGGGCCCCACATATGAGAGTTTCCCAATTCCCTCCGATACAAGGAATAATGGCCCAATATATACTGCCAGGCTAAGAAAAAATGCTGTATGAACATTCGAGAGTTTCCAAATTTCCTCCGATACCAGGTATAAGGGCCCCAAATATGAGAGTTTCCAAATTTCCTCCGATACAAGGTATAAGGGCCCAAAATGTACCGCCAGGCTAAGGAAAAATGCTGTATGAACAACTGACAGTTTCCAAATTTCCTCCGATAGAATGTTTATTTTTTAAAAGAAGTTATGAATATTTTTCTATAAAATTTTCAGCTCATGTATATTAAATTGCGAGCAAAATAATCTGAAAAATTGGAAGAAAAATATTCTTAATGTAACCAGGAAATCGTGTTATATCCAAGGAAATTTGGCAACGCCTGATGGTTTATACGGCGTTCTTCCTTAGCACGGCAGTATACGTCATTTTTGGCGCTTCGAAACTCAGCCCCCCCTTCCATCCTCTTTAAATCTGACTCGGGCCAGTCTTATTATTCCATGCACTTTGCGTTGTTCAAAATTCAGTGGGTGTGCAGGTTGATTCACCCTGTCGGCGAAATTTGCAGTGTGATTCATTGCGAGTATGGACATTGGCTCCTTTTTTAAAGTGCTTTTAGAATTTTAATGATGTGGCGTATGAGTACTATTGCGAATATGACGGACGTGAGGGTAATCGTTTGCACTCGTATTTTTTCCCCCGATTTTTCTCGTGTGCGCATGGCACTCCTACAACGAATCCTGGCTCTTTGCGACACCAGGACGCCACAAGTGCCTGTCTTCCCAGAGGTCATTTAGATGTTGGTATCTTAGAATCGTTTCGTTGACTCCCCATCCTGCGTCATCCTGCAGGGCTTTCCCATCACCTCCTTCCAGAGGGTACCGAGTTCAAAACATGTTTTGGCAACCTGTCAACCGACACTCTTTAGTTCATGCCCAGACCGCACTACATTGCTAGCCCTTGAAAACTGACCAACACAATCACCAAAAATACACTTCTAAGAGTACATTACTGAAACCTGATTACCGTGGTTACTTGGACCGGAAACTCTGGTGTTTCATTTGAACCATGTCTTTTTATGAATGCGCCCCTTTAAACTGAAGACTTTAGGCTGAATCTGCCATGATACGGAAATGTAAGCAAGACAGCCGTAAGTGCTATCCTCTGCATGCTTTCGTGGTTGCATTTTGGACACACAACAAGCACATTTTCAGGTATGAAATCGGCGGAAAAGGGCGGAATTTAACTTGAAAGCACTAATTTCAGGCTGTTTTGCCTAAAAATACGTCATTTTTGCGGAGCCACGGATTTCTCATGTCTCGTTTTTATACAATTAAAATGAAGTTTGCTGTTTTAGCTATTTCAGCGATTTCATCTCAAAGAAATAAGACAAATTTTGAAGGAAACTTGATTTCGAAAAATTGACCCTCGCAGCCCTTGCTGCTCTCTTTGCAGATGAGTGGTTAGCGAAAACTTATCTGCTTGGAGCAAGTAGTCACTCGGCAGCACTGCTGGGAATGATGGGTGGAGACACTATTCACGGCGGGATTGGAGCCAATAACGCCGGAGATGACTTCTGGGACGGCATTTGAGCCAAATCCTGGAGGGAGCTCATCGCTGGTCTGGGCTCGGCTGGGAGTGCGTCTGGAGGCCAGTGTAACGGGGTCTTTATGGTAGCACTCCCGTGTGCTTGTATCGTACGGTCCGTGTCATTTTGGACCCGCTTCGCAGATTGTTCATTTTGAGCCGGGAACTATTTCTCACAAGCAAATCCCTCGCCACACTTTTGCGCACGCATAGTCGACGGCTGTAATAAGTGAGTACATCGCATTTACATAGAAGTTGCCCCACGGATGATTTATCGAGTTCCGACGAATGCCGAGCCATTGACGCGGCCGCGGCCGGCCCGGCGCAGTTGCCCTCCCTCGCCCGACGACGCCCGCCCGACCCGCCGACATTCGCCTGCCGTCCTATGGAAGAACGCCGTATGAGCCTTTAGACGTTGCCAAGTTTCTTTCGAGGAAAACCAAATTTACCGGGAAAATTGTAAATATTTCCCCCCAAAATTTTCAGACAGTTTTGCACTTAATTTAATGTAAAGTATCTGAAAATTTCACGGGAAAATGTGCTTAAATTGCGTCAAAAATAAATGTTCAATCGAAGGAAATTTGGCAACTCTTGAAAGTTCGTACGGCGTTCTTCCTTAGCACGGCATCTCTCTCCTTTCGTTTCGTCATGAAAAACAAAAGCGAATTTTGGCGTAGGATCGGGTAGCGCCTGCTGAATCTGGCGGGAAGCTCTGTGATTGGTTCACACTGGTGGATGGGTTTGTTGCCCTACTGACGGCACCGATGTCAGCAATTTCATCGGATTCAAGACGAATCGATCGCATTACCGCGAAAATTCGCTATCGAGAAATCTCGGTAAAATTTTTGAACTTTCTCGGTAATTTTACTGGACCTTGGTAAAAACGCCAATATTTCTTATCGATTGTGGTAGAATTACCGAGATAAAATGGTAAAGTTACCGGGAATTGATTACCAATAAAAGTGGTATTCTTACCTGAAAAAAAACCAGTAAAAATACCGGTTTTTAGGTAAGCTTACCAGTCTGTTTTGGTAAAATTACAAACAATTGATAAAAAAAAGTGAGATGGTAAAGGTACTAACGGACCTTGGTAAAAACGCCGAGAATTTTTTTTTCAGTGCGTCACGTTAGAATTTCCGGATTTTCCCGAGCGAGTGGCAGCAGCGGGAAGGGAAGGCGAAGCTGGGAGACCTGGAGTCGGGGACCGCCCTCGACCCGATCGGCGACGGACGACTACCAACAGCGGAGACGGAAGACACTGACGGAAGAGCGCGGGGGGCGGGGGGCGAGGGGGGCGGCGCGGCGTCTCCAAAGCTCAGCATTGTGGCATTGTGCTCGCAGAAGAAAGAAAATCGACGCCTACGCATGCGACGCGACGCCCGACGCGGACGCGATGCGCGACGCGACGCGACGCTGCGCTGGCAGAGCCGCGGATACTTGACCTACAACAAACGCTCGCCACCCGCCACTCCGGCTAGCAGATCCAAATCCCTCCTCCTCCTACGTTTATTGCCTCTCATGTACATTCTCCCAGGTACAGAGCATCAATAATATACAGGGTGTTCCAAAAGTCCCGCTCCCCCCCCCCCTAATTGTTGAACGGTTCCCAAGTAGCATTTTTCAATGTAAAAGTTGCAACAAGTTGAAACATTGTTGGTATTAGTTGCAACAAAGTTTCAACTTTTGGTCGGTAAGTGCCAATTTTCGGCGATCTGATCGGAAGACAAAGTTGCGACCTGCTGAGATTGCAAAATTGCTGAACCGAAGTTGTTTAAAATCTAAAGATAGGCAACCAGCAATACTTTGAAGTTGAAACATAGTTGCAACTAGTTCCAACAATGATAGCTCCTTCGGGAGAGAGAGTAGGCAATCTGCACATCAATCCATTAGTCGCAAGAATCAAACGATTTTGTTGCAACCTCTGCTACTTGGGTTAGAGAAAAAAAAACGAAAAAGAAAGTTGGGGACCCCTTCCCCCTGAGGGAGGGGCAAAACTTGTAACCCTCCTAAAATATGGTCCTCTTTGAGATAGAAACATTCTCAAAGTTTCGTTTTTCTATCCGTAACCGTTCAAAAGTCACATAGGGGGTAGGGGGACCGAAACAATAGAACATAACCTCAAACAAAAATTTTAGGATTTAATTTGGAAAAGCTGAAAATGATAAAAGTCACAACAATTTCACTTTTCATTCCCATTTGGTACTGGAGAGAATAAAAATTCGATCACATAAGACCCGTTACTGTGTTGGCGCAATGCGTGAAGTATTCATGCAGTCTTGTAGGCGCTACGCGTTTCATGCCGACCGCCGCACCGCTCCGTTCCAGGTCAAATTGCGTGTTTGGTTTCTCTCTGAACTCGACTAAATAAAGGTTTTGTCTCTTGTATCACCGAAAGACGACACAATTACAAATTTCTATACTTTCACTCTCTGGAAATGAGAGATTTTGCTGCCTTTTCTCGCTTGTAATTTATTTGCTGAATCCGATTTTTTTCTCTCTTTTTTTTTTGATACCTACATTAAAAAAAGATTGCAAAATTTGCCGCCATGGGCCGCGGCCCATGTGGCCACCCCTTTAGTCCGGCCCTGATAGTCTTCAAACATCAAGGCGTTGGACATATCCATGCTCTTGGCCTTTCACATTTCCAGGGATTGAGGCCGAGTAGAGTCTGTTTCACAAGATCTACTGGTCCACTGCGTGAACATTTACCGGAAATCGAACCCGAACCTATTGACGTAGAGTCAGACGCGCTGACCACTAGGCCAACCTGGCAGACCTTATGAAGCTTTGATGATCGAAAAAGTACAATGAACTTTCAGGAAGAAGTAATAAGAAAAATAAATCCCACATTTGAACCGGTTAAAACATGTTCCTTTCACGAAATACTTTTTTTCCACTTTAGGTATTAGTGAATACTGAGAAAATATAAAACACCGGGGCTCCAAACGTCAATTCTGCCGTGCTAAGGAAAAACGCCGTATTCACATTCGGAAGTTGCAAAATTTTCTCTCGGAAAATATTTATTTTTCAAAGAAAATTATGAATATTTTTCCTTGAAATTTTCAGACTTTTTGGACCAAACCTCGAACGAAATCCTCCGAAAGATCGGAAGAGAAACGTTCATAAATTTCTCCGAAAATGCGTGATTTGTCGAAGGGTATTAGGCAGCGCCTGACGGCTCATACGGGGTTCTTCCTTGGAACTGGCCTGCATAAATTGTTAGCTTTATTCGCTCGAAGACGGACACCGAAAAATAATCCGAAGTTCCACCTGCCAATAAGTCTTCGATGCTGCGTTGTTTTGGCACTTCAACAACACGCGAAGCTCAACGACACCGTAACTGCTACTTGGGAATTCATCCAAGAGCGAACCAGTGACCGATTGAATTACAACCACTGTTAAAATGACAAGTCGTTAGCACGAACCGAAAGAACAAGAAAAAGGGAAACGTTCAATTACGGCCCGAGTCCGTCTCCTTTTCTGCCGTGCTGAGGAAAAACGCCGTATGAACCGTCAGGCGTTGCCAAATTTCCTCTGGCAAATCACTAATTTTCAGGAAAATTTTTGAATATTTTCCCGCCAATTTCTCAGATAATTTTGTTCGTAATTTGATCTAAAACGTCTGAAACTTTCAAGGAAAAATATTCATAATTTTCCTCAAAAATAAACATTTTATCGAAGGAAATTTGGCAACTCTCGAATGTTCATACGGCGTTCTTCCGTAGCACGGCAGTTTTCCTCGCGCAAGACATAGAAAGAAAATCCAATTACTCCGAGCCGGACGCGTTTAAGTTATCATCGCAGAAACCGCTGTCTAGAATCCGCATCAGATAAAACCCCTCGATCGGCCATACTGGTTCTACAAAATTTTAATGAAGTGATTAAAAAATATCCGAGCCGATCTGCGAGCCCGATTAGACCGGCGAGCGACATCATAACCATGAAAATTCATAAACTTGTTGACAAGGCTTTTGACACGACTGGTTTGCCCGCGAGATGCCTGCCTGCCTTTGCCTCGCCCGAAAAAGCGAGAGAAAAGCCCGAAAAATTAATAAGCTCGTACGGAGGTATCTCCTCAAATGGACGTATATCTATCAAACGGAACTATGTGTATTAAGAAATGAGCCCTGAGACCCATAAACATATATGCGCAACAGGGCTCACGTCATAATGCACATAGTTCCGTTGGGTAGAAATGCGTCCAAATATTCGGCTCCAACCACTCGGAAACGATCGTCTTAATTCAAATCCTCGTGTAAAGCATAGATTATGACAGCAGAGAAACAAGCGGATGAGAAACCGGGGAGTTCCTATCGTCAGGCCAGTTTGTTTTTTTCGGCTCTTCCACGCTTTGCTGGTGTTTTTGTCCTTCCGAATGTTTTTTTTTTTTTGTTTTTTTTTTGGTGGAGTTAATTAGATTACGTTCTCCAGTTTTCCAGTTGGGAAAACAAGCCGGTCCGAATTCAGAGGTTCCGATCCAACGATCCATCGACCGGCACGGTTTAACCTGACAATCCGGGTTCGAGGCATTGGGGGGGAGGGGGGCAGGGGGGATAGGGGGAGGGGGTTAGGCTAGGGTACAGGTTAGCATGTAGCGTGTACTTTACGGCGCAGGAGTCTCAATTTAAAGTGTCACATTTGATTGATTCAAGCCGAGGAGGAGAGATTATGGGTGATTGAGCACTAACTATTCCCTAATGATACCCAAATAATACTCCCTACTCTGCATGCCTCCGGCCCATTCCACTCCATTTAACACTATTAATTATCCTTTGTAGTGTTGTTTTTTCCCCTGTTTTTGGACCTCGACGAGCCCCGTTTTTTCCGCGCTTTTCCGACCTGCAAATTCGCGTGGCTGGCTCTTTTTTTCAGTGCGCACGATTTTTATCTCCTCTTCACTCCGCTGCGGACATCGATTTTTACGGCAAAGTAATGTTGGTGCTGTGTTATCACCTTCGCTCTTTTATAATTCAATACAAATATACAGGGTGATCTAGGGTTAAATAGCCAGACTGCAGGAGCCGAATCAACCCCAAGCCACCTCTTTCAATTGAGATTTCGATTTTCTTTAGATCATTTATGAACACAGGGCATAAAAGTACAGGAGCGTACACATTTTCATAAGATTTGGTTCAGGTGCTGGAGCCGTAACTTCGATTGGTCAGGGTACTGTGCCCGGAATTTTCGGCCTCTAAGCCCAGAACGCGGGTGGTATGTCTTTAAAGGCCGTAAAGACGGCATCCAAGGCCGGAGTTTTTTTTTCAATGCAGTGGTTTCAAGAAACCTCCGAGAGCGCCCTCCCTTAAAATTGGCCCCGAGAAGGAGAACAAGCACGAAAAATGGGCGGGAAGACGTATGACGACGCTATTTCCTCCATGAGCGAAGTATTCAAAACACATCGCATCGCCTGGGAAGCGAAAAGAAGTTGGCACTGCGAGGAGCTCTATTACTTGTGCATACGAAATACATACAACTTGGTGGTATACACACGCGTATAATCCTTATCTCATCACCATAATCCTGGCGCCCGGTCCAGAGCCTTGGTCCGTTTGGTCCATTCAATCCATTGTAGTCGAGGGAGCGACGCTCCGGAATGTCAGCCGGTGAGATTTAAAGAGACAGCCCTACGTCGTTGCGATATCCCCTCAAAAACGCCCGATACCTCCAGCATAATCGGCCGTGCTAAGGAAAAACGCTGTATAAACCTTTAGGCGCTGCTAAATTTCCTTTCATAAAATACGATTTTCTTGGGAAGGTTGTGAATATTTTTCTTCCAATTTTTCAAACAATTTTGTTCGTAATTTAATCAACAAAATTTGAAAATTTCAAGGAAAGATAAGGACAACTCCTCCCCAAAATGTTCGTTTTATCAGGGGAAATATGGCAATTCTCGAATGCTCATACGGCGTTCTTCCTTAGCATGGCAGTAATGTGTATTATCGCCAAGTGGTCCGGCAATAAAAGCTCAACATTAGAATGTAAGACATTTTAAGCACAAGGCAAGCGCTCATCCTCTTTCCCCCTGCCTTTCTCTCTTTCTCTCTCTCCCCCTTTGTCTCTCCCACGGCACCCATAAATGCAAATTTATTTTCATCGTCAACTTTTTCCATCAATCCATGTCTTTCTTTTTGGACACGCAATTATCTTTTATCCTTTTGAAAGTCAAATCAGAAGTCTGGCCGAAACTTTATCGGTATTGCGGCCAAAACAGCTTAGGATAAGAATGATACCAGGGACTATACCAAAAGACTATCAACATTTTTTATTTTTGTCAGATGTTTTTTAAAAATCGGATACTAGTCTTCACAGAATTCAAAATTGATTAAAAATATTAATTATTAGACATACTGCGGTTTCTACAAAATCGACGAACATTTTTTTTAAATTGTGCAAATTGAGGAAAACGTGAAGGAGGAAAAATTCAAGGAAGTCTTCAAAAAATTATCCTTGACTAATATTTCAAAGAGAAAACAAGGGCATTCGGGAAGTCAAAAACATCGCCAAAGAAGGAAGGTAATTTTGCACTTCAGCCTTCGATATCCTACTTGTTGCGAAATAGACTTATTGTCAGCAATGTTACATAAAATTTTTCGTATCAGTGCAATAACTGAGGGCAATAACTAAAATGTGGGAGTATCTTTTTCATTCAATCAATAATATTGGTGGAGTAATAAACATCATTAAATTTTCCAGTTTTTTTGCAAATTTGAAAAAAAAACAAAATTGAAGTATCGTATCAGTATTGCAATACTACACATAGTAAGCGATTTTTTTTTCTTTTCATTTTTTTTAATAGGCTAGTTTTTGCGGAAGGCGATTCGTCGACTGCTCCATATCAATCTCCGATAGTGCAAGACACTTTCTCCATCAAAACTCGACAATTGGCGGATCCAGCAAATTGGCAACATTGTTTCCCCCCATTTAAACCTATGGTAATGCATCGAATCTTGGAGGGGCCAGGTGCTTTGACAAAAATCGATTATTTAACATAGGTTTAAACGGAGGGAATCCAGCGTTGCCAAATTGCTGGATCCGCCTCTGAACTCGACGGCGGCAACCTTATGAGTGTTAGTGCCGGTCAAGAATCTAGTTCCACGCGACACTCGCCCAGTGACCTTTTAATACTATGCATCAATTCAGAACTCGAGTGAACATGAGTGCCGAACAGCCCTGCTGACATAGAAGGAGCGGAGCAATTGAAGAAATCCCACAAAGCCAGCGAGAAGGAGTAGAAAGCTCGGGGTTGTGAATCTCTTTTACAAACACCCTCCAGAGGTCAAACATCTGCCTCTGCGGCAGTGGCGTGGCGCGCTTTGCGATATATCGATTGGTATGCCATTTAAACTTACGGGAAAGGATCGATAAACAGGGTGCTCGCAGCGAACACCTTAATAATCGATTCTTTATCATAGGTTTAAATGCCATACCAATCGATACATCGCAATTGCAACTGCTCTGCGGATCTTTCCTTGAGGTTATAAAGGCATCAGTCTTACTCGGGTTGATGTAGGTCAGATCGTTACTCCTAATTGAATGAATTTCTGGTAGAGGAGCGTAAGCTTAGAGGTTTCAATTTTTTTCTCTCTTGCTTACATTTCCAGCCCTCGGAAGGGGCTGAGGTAGCCACGCGCTTACTGGGTCTGCCGTGATTGCGAAGAGAGCAGTAGGTATCAAATTTTCGAAATCAAGTTTCCTCCAAATTTCGTCTTATTTTTTTGAGATGAAATAGCTAAAACAGTAAAATTCATCTTAATTGTATGAATGCGAGACATGAGAAAGCCGCAAGTGCGCGAAAGTTATGTAGTTTCCGAACTTTCCGGCAAAACAGCCGTGAGTGACATTATTCCTCCAGAGAGCCAATGAAAACAATGCTTTCAAGTCAATGCCGCCCTCTTTTGCCGATTTATAACATGAAAATGTGTTTGTTGTGTGTCCAAAAAACAACCACGAAAGTATGCAGAAGATAGCACTTACGGCTGTCTTTCCTAACAATCCAGGGCCGGATTTTCCTACTTGTCGCCCATGGGCCGCCTGTATTTTGCCGCCCCCTTCTCATTCGTTTTGAAACATCAATAAAAACCATCAAGTGAACGTGTCAGCGGGGGAGGGGTGCATAAGACGCGTTTACTCGTGTTGAACACATTTTTTGGGAAAGCCCTGTCAACACTACTAGCAAAAGGTCACGGAACTTTGCGCGAAAGTTAAGTTTCGTAAACCTATCTCTGTGTGGACAAGGCCTTTCATTCATAAGAAATGAACGAAAAAATAATGAAAGAACAAACACAAAATTTGGTTAAATTATTTTAACTTCCGCCGCCGCGCCGACCGCACCGTGTTTGGCGCATTGCGTGAAGTATTCACGCAGTCTTGTAGGCGCTTTGCGTTTCACGCTGACCGCACTGTGTTTGATGCAATGCGTGAAGTATTCGCGCAGTCTTGTAGGCGCTAATCGTTACATGCCGATTGCCGCGTCGAGGGCTTCTCCTTTTCATCTCAAGTCCTCGTCATCATTTCTCCCTAAGTCGTGCCGTTCCAGGCCAAATTGTGTGTTTGGTTTCTCTCTTAACTCGACTGATTAAAGGTGCTGTCTCTTGTATCACTGAAAGACGACAAAATTAGAAATTACTATACTCTCAGGAAATGAGAGATTTTGTATCCTTTTCTCGCTTGTAATTTTTTTTTCTAAATCCGATTTTTTTTTATCTGCCGCCATGGGCCGCGGCCCATGTGGCCACCCCCTTAATGCGGCCCTGTAACAATCAAAATGAAAATGAAAAATACCCTTTTTATGTAATTACTGAAATAAAATCAGTCGAGTTTAAATCATCCAAACTATGTTAAGGAGTCTTCCGGATGCTTAGTAGCAATGTGACAAAGAACGGAGGCTTCTATCAATGAAATTTTCCGGTCAGACGCTTCTGAGCCCGTTTTCTCAGAAACTTCATTTTTGCACTTACTGCTCTCTTCGCCATCATGGCAGAGGTGGTTTTCCACATTTTCGGTCGACGTGCTGTCAGAAGTTTCTTATTTCAAATTGTAATGAACTTGTCATTTACTCCATAGTTTGTACGTTGCATCTAATTCATAGATTCTGATGGTTTAGTTTCGAAGGGATTTTTGGGATGTTATTTCAGATAATTTGAATCGATTAAACTGAGCAGCCTGCGGAGCCGGCAAGTTGGCACCGGGAGAGCCTATTGCAATTGGTGGCGCGTTTTTCAGTTTACTTTAAATTAAAATTACACCTGAGATAATTCCATCCGACAAGGACAACTAGACGCTTTGACTCGCCGAAGACAAGATAATGTGCAGCTGTAATTATTCAATGTTTTGATAAGTCCTCCTAATCCTCCGGGACTACATTTTTGCGAGGTTTCAAGCTGCCAGGATTCCCAAGTCGATGAAAAAACCTTTTATCTACTTATACCTTGACGTTGCCACGTCTCGAACAACACATCAATAGTTAGGGAGTGGAGATGTCTCATGAGGCATGACTTTGATGATTAATTATCGGTATAATACGTAATGCCTTTTTCTCGCATTGAATTGCTCCATTTCGCAGGTAACGTAAGTACGTGCAGATGTCAAGCCCTTTAAAACATGTTTAGATTAGGAGGTTTTTAGGAGGTTTAGGAGGTTAAGAGATTTTAGATTTGGAGGAATCTTGCTAAATTTCAATTTAATATATACTAAAGGGACTCTAGTATATATTAAATTGAAATTTAGGTTAACTTTAATATTTTATGATAGGGAGAAGAGAACATCAAATTAGGCCAACTTTTTTACTCGTGACATTTCATAACGTACCGCAACTCACGCAAAAATCGGTGGCTAAACAAATTTCAACAATTACGTTTTAAACCCAATATGGCAACAGCGGTTACTTTTATCCAAAGACGGCGCTAATTAAAAAGACTGCGAATAAGGCAGACACTAAATAGTCTTATGACAAGTTTGACATTGAGTTGTTTCAATAAGTGGTTATGCAGCCAGTGTAAAATGCAATTCCAGGAAAAGCAAATAATTCCTGCATTCACTTAGAGAGGGAGCCCTCTTTCAAGATGACTAACTTAAAGTGATTGGTAAAAATATTGCTTTTGCAATCATATCCCGGTGTTTTAATTTTAATTTTCTAGGGTATTTTTTGCAACAAAAAGTATGGTGCCTTGATATCTGCATTTTAGTAACATCTTAAAAGAAGGAATTGAATCCATTCCTAAAGTCAGAATGATTGGACGGGATTCGGGCAATCCGGGGATCCTAATGGCAATTGCTAACTGCCCGCAACATATACAACGATACAACACTTATAAAAGAATAGGAATGAAAATTTAAGATTATTATGATACACATGTAGGTCAAAAATAAAAGAAATTAACGCTTATGTGTGGAGATTAAAATAAAAAATATGATTATAAAATCTATCTTAAAATGTATATTCATTAGCCATGTAATAATTTACACTGGCGCAACTGTTTCATCGTAACTAAGAATATTTGGAAACAATATTCGAATTACAAGTACCCGAGTATTTTCAATTTGCTTACTATCGGGACATTTTATAGGGTGCATCCTTATTTTTCCTTCATTTTTTCTTTTTTTCTTCTCTTGAGCGGTGCCAAATTTGTATATCCCTAAAGTTTAAAATCATCATTTCTATGGTCCGTACGAAACAGAGTGAAACAGTATAAATTGGGTGTGCAAATCTGGGAGGAAAAAAAGCATGGACGACTAGGGAACAATAAATGCATGTGAAAGGCAAATCTGGCCAAGAAGATAAAGTTGAGGAGACAAATCGGCTAGTAACATAAGATGCATTACTTCACATTTTGATCCTTTGCCAACCTTCGGAGCACATAATTTACACTAACACCGGATCGTCGCATCTATCTGTATCGGCTGTCACGCTTTATTATTTCAGGAGCAGTGCAAATAATTTCCTCTAAATTTGCAAAAAAAAATGAACAAGAAGAAGAAGAAGAAGGAGAAGAAGAGTAAGCAGAAAAACATATATAGTCCGTCACTCCTGTCTCTCTTTTGAATTGTGTGTTGTAATAAAGAGATATCCACAGCAGTCTGATTTTTCCCGACTGATGAAATCATTTTTTTACGAATGCGCGAGGAAAATATAATATGCAACTCATTTTAAAAACAAGAACAAATACCGTTGGCCCGATAAGTACCATTAAGGATTCTATGCCATTCTTCGAGTGGGCGGGTCAAATGACGCGTGTATTAACGTTATTGTTGGTCTTTGCATAATACAAGCAAAAGACGAGCATAAACCGACAGAAAAATGTGCACCCGATTTTAATAGGCCTCAAACAGAACCGAGGGTTAATAAACTTGTATTTTTATTCCTTGTTTTTGACGAAAGGTGAAAAATATGGCGACAGTTTTGTCACGTTCCTGAGACAGGTTCATCTTGATACATTTTTTTCTCCTCGCTATGGGGGGCGTGAGTTACTCCACATTCGTTTGAAAGGGGGAGAGGGAATCAGTTAATCGCAAAAATGTTGCTTTTTCCCGCGAATTTTTCTCGTAGTTCAGACCTCTGCACTGCCACCCAAGGAAAAGCGCCGTAAGAACATTCGAAGGTTGCAAAATTTCTCCGGATGAAACATGCGTTTTAGAGGAAAGTTACGCTTATTTTTCTTTAAATTTTTCAGATATCTTAGATTAAATTGCGGACAAAATTGTCAAGAAAATTTAAAGAAAAATTATGATAATTTTTCCCAGTAAAGTCGTTCTTTATTGAAGGAAATATGGCAACGTCTGAAGGCTCATACGGCGTTCTTTCTTAGCACGGCAGTGCAGTCGCTGAATTTCGTAAAATAAATGATACACCGAACATCAGAGGTCCTCATAATATTATTTCTTGAGCGTTAAGTTTGGCAGAGGGGCAAACAGGTACATTATGCAAAAGTGAAACATTTTTCTCGCCGTGACCACGAAATCCTCGATGCAGAACAACACGGGTCGAATGAGGCGAGACAAAATTTATTTGCCAAGATACGAGCCCCTTTGCGAATCGCCCCAATACGCTTTTATCAACGATGATGTCTTGTGCGCGCAGCAATAAATTCTCGCGAAATAAATTTGAATAATGTCTCTTTTAATATCAAGAATGACGCAATAAATCGTTTCTGCGTTCCATGAGTGACGACTGGAACATGCATTTTCATGAGCGAATGCACGGGGCACCGCATGGAAGTGTGTTTGGTTGCTTGCGGGAAATTCGCGCGGGAAAAGGGACGGCGACCGCAGCGCCCTGGGAGGGGGCGGCAACTCCGCGAACTACCGAGTGATGTATGTCCTCGCGTGTCTTCTCCTTTGCGTGAATTGTTTCTCTTTCGATTCTTGGGATTTATTATCCCTTCATTAAAACAGTTCAAAGTCAAAGGCGCCTCATCTAAACGGTGCATTAGGAAACCCGCTGTTTCCGAACAATTAAGAAGATGAAAGCGGAGCAACAGTCGCATTGAAATATGCAACGGATCACTAGCATTATTCGAGTTTAAAGAGAAGGAAAAATTCCGCCATCCGCGCTGTATCGAATAGCTGAATCCAAAGGCTACTACCAATAACGTCTAGGAGTAGTGTTCGAAACTCACAGACGCCAATGCGCCAAATGCGCCTAAAAAATCGGCCATGGCGCTGAAAAAATGAAGGATCTGCGCCAACGTGGCCCCGAAAATTTGCCCCTTAAAAATCTGAAATTTCATATTCGGTGATTATTCGAAATTTTCAGCACTACAACTGAAGTTTTTTCTATTCTTCACGATTTCATCCTTAGTGCTTTTGTCTTTCCCAAGTACTTACTAGTTCTGTTACGAAAACATCTTGCGTCTAACTTTTCACTAAATGCGCCGTAATATATAGGCACAAAGTCAATTTGGCCCCTAAAAAATCTTCAACGGCGCCTAAAAATCAAGCTTGATACGCCACATGGCTCCTAAAACTCAAAGGTGAGTTTCGAACACAGGACTGAGGAGAGAGCGGTCATTCCTCACGTCCTAAAATAACGTAATTGTAGTAGCCTGTGGGACCGATCAGTATTATGTTATCTTGTCCTTATTATTTAACCTTTAACTTCCGCGACGAACGCAACTTTCCTGCCAGGGCCGGATTAAGGGGGTGGCCACATGGGCCGCGGCCCATGGCGGCAAATCTATAGGGGGCGGCAAATTTTGCAATTTTTTTAAATGTAGGTATAAAAAAAATCAGATTTACAAAAAAAAAAAAATTACAAACTAGAGAAGGCGACAAAATCTCTCATTTCCTAAGAGTATAATATAATTTCTAATTTTGTCGTCTTTCAGAGATACAAGAGACAGCACCTTTAATTATTCAAGTTCAGAGAGAAACCAAATAGTTAAAACACGCAATTTGGCCCGGAACGGCGCGACTTAGAGAGAAATGATGACGAGGACTTGAGATGAAAATGAGAAGCCCTCGGCGCGGCAGTCGGCATGTGACACATATTAGCGCCTACAAGACTGCACGAATACTTCACGCATTGCATCAAACAGAGTGCGGTCATTGCTGTCAGCGTAAAACTGATAGCGCCTTCAAGACTGCGTAATTACTTCACGCATTGCATCAAACACGGTGCGATCAGGAGCGGTTGGCTTGAAACGCATAGCGCTTACAAGACTGTCGGAATACTTCACGCATTGCGCCAAACACGGTGCGGTCAGCGCGGCGCGGCGGCGGAAGTTAAAATAATTAATCCACATTTATGTTTGTTCGTTCATTATTTTTTCGTTCATTTCTTATGAATGAAAGGCCTTGTCCACACAGAGATAGGTTTACGAAACTTAACTTTCGCACAAAGCTCCGTGAACTTTTGCTAGTAGTGTTGACAGGGCTTTCGCAAAAAATGTGTCCAACACGAGTAAACGCGTCATATGCACTCCTCCTCCGCTGGCACGTTCATTTGATAGTTTTTATTGATGTTTCAACACTAATGAGAAGGGGGCGGCAAAATACAGGCGGCCCATGGGCGGCAAGTAGGTAAATCTGGCCCTGTTTCTTGCTGTCATCTGAAAAGCAACGAAATTAGTTCTACACATTAAATTCAAAGCGAAAAGCAGGAAAGTGGAGTTGTCTAATATGAATGGACGAAATTCTGCCAAACGGAACTATGTGCATTAAGGCATGAGCCCTGAGACATATAAGAATATATGTATAACAGGGCTCACATCATAATGCACATAGTTCCGTTTGGCAGAAATACGTCCATACAGCGATATTCCTCAGAGTGATATTTTGTGTGTTATTCATTCAGATACCTTGACCATTTTGGGTTTTGCTTGGTGTTTAATGTGAAATAGGATGACGTGTCTATATCAGATGGACTGCATTTTGCAATTCGGAACTATAAATTCTTGCTCTTCTAGAAAAACACTTATGTGCATAGGGAAACTAATGGCACATACGCTGTTTTTAAACCGGGCTAGAATCTATAGCTCCAAATTGGAAAATGCAGTCCAAATCATGTCCCTGCCGTGGTAAACTTCCTGAAGCGCTAAGCTAAAAAATTGGCGAATTTCTCATGCACATTGTCATGTTATGACATGTTTAAGGAGGACACATGTGAGGAGTGAATATCAGATTTTGTCGATGTTATCTTCGTATTTTTCGACCCCTTCGCTACAAGAGCAGTTTACGACTAACCCATCATTCTTCGGTGAAAATTACATCCAAAGCCCAGAGGAAGATAACAATGTGCCTCTCAGTATTTTTCCAGAGAAAGCCTTTTTCCAGGATTGCCTAACTCGGGAGAATTTTCCAAAATGCCCCTCAACGAGCCTCGTGCATGGAAATACTTTGCAATGTCCCTTCATTCGTGATGATCATGGCTGCCGTGCTAAGTAAAACGCCGTATGGACCTTTAGGCATTGCCAAATTTCATTTGATAAAACACTAATTTCCTGGTAAACTTATGAATATTTTCCTTCCAATTTTCCAGATGATATTGTTCGCAATTTTACCCGAAGTTCCTGAAAGTTTCAAGGAAAAATATTCATAACATTCCGCAAAAACACATTTTATCGAAGGAAATTTGGCAACTATCAAATGTTCATACGGCGTTCTTCCTAAGCACGGCAGATGGAGACACGTGAGTCAATATCCTAATGTGAACGGGAGTGACGGCGACATCTGGGTCTAGGGTGGAAAGCGACGCGTGAATGATCGATTATCGATATTTCTCCATTTGAAGCTATGGCATAAAAGATCGATTATTAGGTTCGTCGAGACACCCGGTTTATCGATCCTTCTCCATGGGTTTAAAAGGTGGATCAATCGATACATCGCAAGACAAGGACATTCTTGGATGAGCCTTGAGGCCCATAAGAGCATGTGCTAATCGTGGTTCATTTCAGACCGCACTTACGGCTCTTTTCTGCAGAGAGGGGGTGTCATCGGCTGACGCGTGAAAGAAGTCGCGGCTGTAAACAGACGAAATTCAAAATTTCCCGAAGACGCGTGGGTGGGTGGAGTTGGAGAGTGAGGAGCGTGATGGAGCACAGAATGTGCACATTGAGGGCGCAGGTGATAGATTCGGAATGCAGATAGACGCGCTCAATCACAAATTGAATTTATTTTCGAGTAGATTAAATCGAAATTCGTCCTTCACAGAATTTCATTAGAACCGTGCGGAAGGGTTTCCGTCGTCGCTCAGTGAGCCACGGCCAGGACAGGGGCTGGTCTCTGATCTCGTTTTGAAGGTTTGATTTTGTTCGAGTTCGTAAAGGGTGATAGGTCAAAATGTCCAAAAGCAAATGTCCCGAGTAAAAAAATGTCCAATATAAGAAAAGTCCACGAGTAAAACATGTCCGAGTACTTGGAATGTCCAGTGGCGGTACCATCGCCAAAATTTGAAATGCCCGAATGTCCGGTCATTGTGAGTCATAATTATTGACCGTATTTCTACCAAACGGAACTATGTGCATTATGACGTGAGCCCTGTTACGCATATATTCTCATGGGTCTCAGGGCTCATGTCTTAATGCGCATAGTTCCGTTTGGCAGAGATACGTCCAATTAATATTACCATTTACGTGTTGGTAGAAATTCGTCATACTACCCCAGAGGGCATCTTTGTTTTCGACCATAATACCGCTGGTGGACATTCCAGATACTTGGACTTGTTTAAGAAATGGACTTTTTTGATTTTGGACATTTTTGTACTTCAGACATTTATCTTTGGACATTTTGTCCTATTACCTTTATAAGTAGTAACTTTAGAGTTAGTCGGACATTGGTTGATTTCTGGGAGATGGTTTATACTTATTCCAAGCCAGCCTGACAATAGCGGACGATATTTCTACTTCTCACAATGATAATGAATGATAATAAAAATCTTGCGCACATTCAGCCTTCCATACTCTAAATAGGCAATGAGTGCGACTTGGGAGCAGTAATAGTAGCAGTAATAGGGAGCAGCACTGTGCCCTAGTTAATTTGTAATCAGCATAGTATTTGGGGTCTAATATCACACGGAATCACGGACCACGGATTCTTTAGACTCTACACGGAATTTCTGACCAGTTCGTGCTCAACATTAATTAGTTGACCCTAGTTGATGTATGTCAACGTGAGGAAACCGAAAAAAAAAAAAAAATGTCCGTAAGTCTAATAACGAGACCGTACTGAAAATTAATATTTTTCCTCTTTCAGGGATGAGAGCCCACTGCGTGCAGAATTTACGGGGAGGCGCAGTGATAGAAGACGAAGTAGACACAACACAGAAGCGCCACAACGCATGAAAAAGGGACAGCGTATCTTGAGACTCCGCAGGGAAGATTCGACAATTTTGCAACGAGAGGAGCAACGCATGAAGGAAGGGTTGCTCGCACCCCAGCCCAAGATCCACGTATCGCTATCAGATATTAACAACCCTTTCAACTCCTTAAACCGGGCTCCAGATTCGCAGATAAGGCGTGAAAGGAGACCTTTAATCTGGAAAATGGATACTGTCACCCTCTCCCGGGCCGGGAAGTCCATTCAGCCTGAGCGGGTACAAGTTAAACACATTTTGATTGGCTTAGCGGGCTCGTGGTGCTGTTATGACAGCTCGGCTACGCGGAAACCGCCTACCGCGGCTCCACCAAATTGAAGTGAGATTGCTTGGTGAAGATACGTACCACTGCGGCCTATCTGCCCCGTACTTTGATGTTTCAATGGGTTGTATTAGTTCATGCGTGCTGCAACGCTACCCAATACAGGGTAGCTCAGAAGTCCCACACCACCCCTATACTGCCGTGCTAAGGAAAAACGCCGTATGAGCCTCCAGGCGCTGCCAAATTTCCCGTAATAAATCACGAATTTGCGGGAAAAGAGGTTGTTCCATCTACCATTGAAACTGGGCCCAGAATGAAATCTCCTCATCTTTTCAGGTATCAAAGGGCATGGTCAGGGACACCCAAAAATGGTTGAATTTTTTCCAAATTCCCCCCTGAGGAGGGGGGGCGGGGGGTTATATGAAAAACGGTTTTTTGGCTATAACTTTTGAACGGTTTGAGATATCGATTTGAACTTTTTTGTAAATGAAAGGTCGTTAAAAGAGCTTTCTTTTGGTATATTATGTTTAATAGTTAGGTCAATTTTTGACCAGTTTATGGCCTGTCAAAAATTTTCCATGAGTCCAAATATCAGATTTCTGTAGTTTAGAGCAGCGACGATCGCATGCAGATGAACAAAAAACTGTTCAACTTATAGCCCTCTCTCTAACGGTTAAAATGAGCCCAAGATCATCTTGGGGAAACGATTTGTCTCCGAGTTATGCTTCTTCAAAGTTGGCGCGGCGGGGTCCGCTTCCGCGGGGCAGCGCTCCGGAGTACGATAGTTCACTCCCACCCCCCTCCCGTCATGCTACGCGACGCAAACCGAGGAAGACTACCTTTAATGATCATTTGAACAGATAAATGCACACAATATACGCTATTATGTTGTACAAGTATTATTAAAATTATATTAATATAATAAATAGAAGAGTGGAATCTCACCGAATTTATCATCACCGCAATCCATAGGATCATCGGCAGTGTGATCCGCATTTTCATCCTCATCTTCGTCGTCTGAAAAGCCAAAATCGACTTTTCTGAGAGGGAAGCACTCGTTCAAAAAGGCTGAAGGCGCTGGTTTTTTGTGATAGCGCCCATAAAACAAAATACCACAGTATAGTTACGACGTGAGCACAAGGATTGATGGTACGCGCACCGTTCTTACATGTGCAGTAACTTGCTTTAATGGCCTCGCTGGATTTTTTACTGGTGTCGATTAATATAAATATATGATATTCTTTTTTTGATTTATGCCTCGATAGGATCCGCGATCGAAGAAAAAGAGGCGAATTTACGGAAATATCATATTTTTGAAAATCTGGCAAAAAGTTATCCTTCGTCACTTGAAAGCAATATTTTCCATTAAGCAAAATGGTCTGCAATATAACTTGCTGCAAGTCCAATTTGATAACTTCCCGAGAGGGTGTCAAGATCTTCGCTCCTCCACTGTTCTAATTGTTTAAAATGATCTGTCGTCAGGTTTTCAAAAACTACTTTTTTTCGGAGCCATTTCTCGTCCTCAACAATTTGTTGCACAATATTCGGCTCATTTAATTTTTGGAGCATTTGAATGGCAATTTTTGCGTCGTCACCATCACTTTGCAGGCGTTGAAAATATAAATTATGTATCGCGGACACTATGCATTAGTCGTCAAACAAATTGCCGGATCCAGGTATATTGCTTCTCATTTTATAGAGCGTTTTCAATATAATTTTAATAATACTTGTACAACATAATAGCGTATATTGTGTGCATTTATCTGTTCAAATGATCATTAAAGGTAGTCTTCCTCGGTTTGCGTCGCGTAGCATGACGGGAGGGGGGTGGGAGTGAACTATCGTACTCCGGAGCGCTGCCCCGCGGAAGCGGACCCCGCCGCGCCAACTTTGAAGAAGCATAACTCGGAGACAAATCGTTTCCCCAAGATGATCTTGGGCTCATTTTAACCGTCAGAGAGAGGGCTATAAGTTGAACAGTTTTTTGTTCATCTGCATGCGATCGTCGCTGCTCTAAACTACAGAAATCTGATATTTGGACTCATGGAAAATTTTTGACAGGCCATAAACTGGTCAAAAATTGACCTAACTATTAAACATAATATACCAAAAGAAAGCTCTTTTAACGACCTTTCATTTACAAAAAAGTTCAAATCGATATCTCAAACCGTTCAAAAGTTATAGCCAAAAAACCGTTTTTCATATAACCCCCCGCCCCCCCTCCTCAGGGGGGAATTTGAAAAAAATTCAACCATTTTTGGGTGTCCCTGACCATGCTCTTTGATACCTGAAAAGATGAGGAGATTTCATTCTGGGCCCAGTTTCAATGGTAGATGGAACAACCTCTTTGTGAATATTTCTTTTTCAATTTTTCAGATAATTTTTCTCGCAATTTCGCCTAAAGTTCCTGAAAATTTCAAAAGAAAATATCCATGGCTTTCCTCAAAAATAAACATTCATCGAAGGAAATTTGGCAACCATCGAATGCTCATACGGCGTAGTATAAAACTCAGGGTTCTTGCCCGAGTAAATTCCCCCCTTCATTTATCCCCTTAAAATTTTGGGTGCTCTCAAAGGAGTTTCCTCTGACACAGTAGCGATCTTTGAAAGTTGGCAACACTGATATTTACTCCATTTAAATGTATTTACAACAATCGACTCTTCCAAAATCGATATTTTTATGAATTTAAATGGAAGGAAAACAATGTTCGACATGCGAAATCGACACTACTTTGACATGAGAGCTCTCTCAAAATTTCAAGTATCATAATGTTAATTTATTTAAAAGTTACAGGGATGGTGATTTGATGCTGGTTGCATGAAACTTGTGGATCACCCTATAGAAAACCAGGGCCCCAGAGAAGTCGTTCCTTCGCTGACTGAACGACGAATCTCCATTTCCACGTGAGCCATGGAGCGCATACAGTTGGACGTATTTCTGTCAAACAGAACTATGTGCATTAAGACATGAGCCATGAGGTCCATAAGAATATATGCATATCAGGGCTCACGTCATAACGCACATAGTTCTGTTTGGCAGAAATACGTCCATGTGGACCACCGGGCTTAACTCGAAGATCACCTACGTCCTTACGTCAATGAAACGACAGAGTGTGGTCTTGCCATGAGGAGTCGGCTTCTGAGGAGTCGGAGTAAGGCACCCGCATCGTGTTTTGACAGCCCGGCTATGACACTACTTGCAGGGTTGCAATTTGTGATAACATATATAGGATCTGAGAAGGTAGGGCGTGAGTGAGTGACATACCAACCGCTCAAATTAAAATATCAGGGCTTTTTTATGATGTTATTATTATTATTATTCCGTTTTGAGCAAGATATGGTTTATGATCAAAGAAAATATAAGTGCAGTTTTAGCTGGAGCGAGCTTCTCCGATATGAGTATCCTCTAAAATGCCCTTCTCTTGAAAGTTCAACAAAAAAAGCTCACCATGTTTTTTTTTTTTTTTTTTTTTTTTTTTTTTTTCAATAATGACGGTTGACGCCTCTTAACATTTAAAGAGTTGAAAAATTACAAAATGACCAACGAGGACAGCACTTAGAGCAATGGTTTTTACTTTTGTTTTTCCAGTTTTTTTCTCTAAGATCAGTCCCAGAGCGTGCTACATCAATTAAAAAATGCATCTCAAAATTTAGCGTAAACTTGCTCTCTCTGCATGAACTTCCGAAAAGGTAATTTAGAACCGCTGTAATGTGGCCCTTCGTTGATTGACACAAGACCGCCGATATGTGGTTCTGTGCCGCGTTTCCGATTGACCCCTACTTAAGTACCTTGAATAATTACTTAAGTACTTAAGTTCCTTCTTAACTACCACTTAAGTACTTAAATAAGGCTCCAAAAATGTAACGTGGGATCGCTGTGTTGACTAACGAAAGACCGCCAATGTGCGATCTTCGCTCATTACGTCTTGGTCCATCCCAACTTGACGTAACCTTCTCATAATTGCTCTTCATATTTCAGCAAGTTGCAAAAAATGTGTATTATTTTTCGAATTTCTTATTTTCAATTTGATTACCTACAGCTAATAAGCAAAAATCGTCCATATGCAGATAGTTTTCTCCTTTGGAACAAAGTATAATTATACTCGTAACAAAAATAGTACATAAAGACACTCAACTTTTGTCGAAGTAGCTTACGTTTCATATTTGTAAAGCCGGAAAAGATTTAAAAAACCAACACACGTAAAATTACTGCTCTACCTATATGACCTTACCTATTGCGATAAGTTTTCTGTCCCTTGTCATACTCAGATCAACCATAGATTTGACTGTAGATTCAAGCATAAGACGACGTGACTTTTCTATCCCCACATCCATCCGACTTAACCGTTAAGAAAATGCCACCCAGATATATCAAAGTAGAAATCACAAACCACTTTAGATTTGATAAATACATTTAATGACAATGAATTTGGCCTGGAAGATCCTTCGGGATTAAAATCCTCTTACGATAAGATGATTTAATCGAATAGTACCGATTCGCCGAAGAGTCACTCCCAATTTCTCGAGTCACCGCACGATTATGAAAATACTATTAGAGTCCTTGCAGATTGCATCGCATGAGCAGAGCTCCCGTACTCAAAAAAAAAGGTCTTATGAACATTCGAGTGTTGCCAAATTATCTCTCAACAATTATTCACGCTTAAAGAAATTTTTTAGTATTGTTTCTTGAAATTCCCAGACATTTTACATTAATTTTGTTTCAAATTCTCTAAAAAATTGGTAGAAAAATATTCGCAGGGTTGCTTAAAAATTCGTATCAATCATAGGAAATTTGGCAATGATGGTGGCTCATACGGCGTTGTTCCTGAGCAAAGCAGAGAGACTGGCATTTTGGAAGCATCTGCCCTGAAATGGCAGGTCTCCCGAAGTCGAAAATCACGAATAAGCAAGCGGTTATCATGGCGGGATTCATACATTCCTGGGTAAAGGATAAACCTTTTACACGGAGAATCGAAGATGGTATTCAATCGAACGCGAGTCCTTTCGATATTTTACCATTCCTTTGATACGATGTATCGAATCGCATCGGAGCTGCACGGGAAGTCAAGCTGGATGCCTTTTATACCCAAGTGTCAATCATACCTTTCTGGCTCACACCCACCGAAGACATCCTTAATCCCGTCCATTTCTTGACGTTTTAATTTTCGGTGTCGCAGGCCTCCTCTCGGGGCCAATTTCCTTGAGTAAACATCTCTTGGAAATGCACTCCGCTTCGGCCAGGTGGGTTTTGTCGCGGCCGTTTTGTGACCTGCACAAAAGGCCGAGATATTGACTTTTCCATAACCGCGGGAGGGTCAATCAAAGTTCCATTCGTTTCAATATGTCTCAATTATTTTCGAGGGTTCGCTCGTGTTTTGACTCGGCCACCCCTCTCGTTGCGTCCACCTTGACTCCCAGCGGCGAGGCGTGCTTTGCGATTCATCGATTGATCTGCTATTTAAACCCATGGAAAAGAATCGATAGAAAGGGTGGTTGCAACGAATACCTGAATGATCGATTCTTTGCCATGGCTTCAAATGGAGAAATATCGATAATCGATCGTCAACGCATCGCACTGTCAACTCCGCGCCTCCTTTTGGATGTGTGAATGACACCTTTCCCATCTTTGAAAAACGTGGACTTATATAGGCGCAGAAAATGTTCGTTTTTAAACTACGGCCAAGCACGAGATTTCTCCTTGTTCCTTCCTCTCCAAATTCTTTTCATAAACTTAAAATTTAAAATTTTTGGAACACTATGTTCTATGAAAAGCTGAAAATTTCGACATTAGTCTTTGTTCTGGAGCTAAGAATTATTTAAAATACTGTTATGTGATGCACATTTTCACCGAGAATTCTTTTTTACCCAAGCAATGACTTATTTTGCTCAAAATTAGGAAAAGAAGCAGAATTTCAATTTCAGTGTAACTATTTCACTATTTGCTTAGGCACTATTTAATAAAATACGTGATTCTACTTTTCGCCTACGACATTTAAAAATATTTCAATTGCTTATATGCTGCTTCATGTGTTGCTTTTGTGTTAATTACTCGATTAAATTCGTTCGATTACCCTAGTTTTGTCATCAAGGCCTGGCCCCACTGTCCTCGTCTTATTTTTAACAGGCATGTGCTTCTACTTTAATTCCTCGTATAGTCGAGTGTTTTTAGGCCGTCATCGATTGATCGCTCCTATTTAATTATGAACAAGTTTAATTCCAAAATTCCTTTTCCTGATGGCATGAGTGAGTTTTTGCCGAGGCTAGAGGCCAGCGCGAGATGTTTCTTTGGTTGATCAAGGAACCGAATAGGGCGCATCCTATCTCTACCAGTAGCTCCTTATTAAGGACCAGAGATCTTAATCAGCATCTGGAAGCTACTCGTGTGTCAGGAGTAGTTCCAAACATTCCAAATATTTCCCAAAAATAATTACGTCGCTGCAACCAGTGCCTCTCGACCGTGCGCCAGCCCAAGTCGTGGCTCTAGCGCATCGATGCCAAGTTGAGCAGTCACCAGTGAATGTTAGGTCTGACTGTTAGAGAGAATATAGGGACACAGAATACTCTACAGAGGACCCAAAAGGCCCATACCACCTATATCACTCCTGGGTTTTTTGCACTTTTTCAAGGTGGTCCCTTTAAATTCTTAAGGGCTCCAAAAATTCGTCTCCTATAATTTGGGGCGATCATAAAATTTCAAGTCTCTTTTCCAAATTGATCAAAGCTTACACATGGGTCATGCTTAGTGCTATTGGTCCGAGCCTTTTAGATCATCTCTGGAGAAGAACCGTGACCATTCCTCGTTCAAATCATATTTTAGAAGCCTTATCCCCCCTTTCGCCCCACAAATCGTGCATGTGAGCCTTGTTTCACGTATGAATCCATGCTTTCTGGGGCTCATGCGGAAATCGGGATAAGCCCTTACGTCAAGGGGGCCACGAAATGTTCACTTAACTATACTCCCTGTTCCGTATTCGATCCAATACAAGCCTCAACACAATTTTTCTCTAGACCGTTGCAACCTTTCAGTAGTTTTCGTATCCTCGATTTCTCCCTGTTTTCAATGCGTACCGAAAATTTTCCAGTTCATTCTATCTATGCTAAACCTCCGTTTTCCTATTACCTTGGAGGTGTAAGCAGCATAACTCGGAATCACTGTCTCTCTCTCTCAGTGAACACATCGTGAACACTGAACACATTTCAGACAGCTTGACAGTTTAGGAGCTCCACAAAATAAAATTTGGCATTGCTGTAGATCGGTAATTCTGACAATAGGGGGGACCGTGGGCGAAGAGGGGAGGCACGCGTTTGTGTATACTTAAGTGATTGTCAAAAAGACGCGGTGGTCACCCAAGTGTAATATGTCCAAACGAGTTGAGTCGACTTGTGTTCTTGATGTGCGAGGAACCGACCCCCTCCCCCCTCCCACGTTACCTTGTTGCGTTAATGAGCTATTGCAGAGGATGCGTTTCGGAGCAGCCAGCAACCGAAAATTCCCGGAGTTTCGGTGGACCAACCGGCTCGTTTCATTGGCTCCGTGTCTCTCCAATTGAAACGTCAGGCCGAGAGCCCGGAATTTGACAGGCGTGAAAACGAGGCAGCGTTGTCGAACGAAGGCCCGGTTTGAAAAAAAATTAACTTTAAATTAATTTTTCGATCGATCCGTTCAAATTGAGATTAGTAGCGACCCCCTAGAAGTGGTACTCCTGCTGCTATCACCTTTGACTTTTCTGATTCCCAGATTGTTATTTCTTGGCGTGGCTGTATCAAAGAGATCTAGATGGCCCATGATTTTTCGATTATCGGGAGATAAAAACCTCTATCTGAGGCTGCTCTTTCCGAATTTCAGAAAATAGAACAAAGGTTTTCAATTGTCTTTTTCTATTTCCCGAAAATGACCTGTAAAAGAGCAGGATGTCTTCAGAGTGATAAAATCTTTGACTTGATGCAATTATTTCGCAGAATAATTTTAATACGTTGCACTAACCAGATATGGTTGAACCATGCCTTACTAGGGCTTTATTGAAATATTCATTTGCTTTGAATCGGATTAAAAATGCGCCAAAATTTTAATTGAAGAAAATCATGCTGCTCCTCATAAAATTTGCCAAATGATCTTTCAGCGAACAATCACTCACTGATATTCCTTAGAGTGAAGCGATTCCTGATATGATTGCAACATTCATTTTGGCAGCATTCAATTTATAGTTTTATTTACGGTATTCCTCAAATTAAAATAAAAATTGCTGGAATATAGTTATTTTAAACAAAATGAAGATAGAATACTCGCACCTTCCTCATTATGGATATTTATGTGAATGCAATAATTGTCAGAGAATTCCATTATATGATGTATTTACCACTCAGAATTTGCAAACTCGGCTATTTTCATCAGCCTAACTCATACATCAAAAAGTGACGAATGATGATTGTCTCTCAACAAGTTCACGTAGGATGCAAAAAAAAAAAAAAAAAAAAAAAAAAAAAAAAACAGTCGACGTACAAAAGTGACTCCAAGCTCATTAAAATACATAGGTACCAGTTCTTCATTCAATTTCAGAGAGTGATGAACTAGAACCGGATGGTGGGGGGAAAGGTGACATATATTTTAATTTAAAGTAAAAGATACTTAATAGTTATGCTTAGATTTTAATGATATAGTAAATTTACCTTATTATAAACATGTAAGATGTATGCAATGATCGCAATGTAGATGTGTAACTGATTTTTTCGTTGAGTCACACACATGACAATGGGGCTAAAGTCGTGCAAATTCGTCACAAGAGAGTTTGATACAACCTGTACGAGAAAATATTGAAGGCTGTGGTGGAAAATGAGTCCACTGAAATTGTTAAACTCATGGTCTCTATGTTTAATCAAGCGCGAATGAGTCAAAGGACATTTTTTACCCCATGACCAAAAAACAAAGAAAAACGTATAATTGAACCACATTTTGTGAGAAAAAACTACTATTTCTAACTCATTTTAAAAACAGCATATATGCCGTTAATGTCTCTATGCAAATAGTTGCTTTTATGGAAGAGTCAAGTATATTAGTTCCTTGTTGCAAAATGGAATCCAATTATGTATCATGTTAAAGCATTAATTTGACTTTTTTTCTGTAAAATATCAATGGATTATAGCTGTGAATCGATTTAAAAAAAAAGATAAAAAAGGTGCATATTCCCAACCGCAGAGTGCAAAGAATATTGAATTAGGATTAAAAGTTGGATATAAAGTCAAATGGATTTATCATTTTTAACGTTACTACGCATTCAGCATTTTGCGCGGTTTCAATTCATTCTTTGTTTGAATATTTCAAAGCTCCACGATGATAAAAATCTCTTCATTAATGTTTTTTGCGTCCCTTCAGAGTCTGGGCCCCAGCGGAGCCAACGTAAAATTGGGTAACGTAAAGACGGGACGGTTCGCGATGACCAACCATTCGCCGCCCTGCAGAAAAAAGAACGTAGCTCAATTTCCACGTGAACCCTGTCCACTGTATAACTCAACGATTTTTGGGCTCCAGTGTAAATGGACTAACGCTCTTTTGTCAGAGGCGTGACGCGTTGAGTGATCGGCTTTTGATGGACCGAATAATTGACGGATTGTCCCCCAACTAATTGAATGCACCAGTGATTCATTAACTCATCTGTTCGTCCATTATTCAATTCGCTTCTTCCCCGCATAATTCGTCTTTATTCGATGCTTTCCCGGTCATTTTTTGCAGATTCGCCGGGTCCACTGAAAGAATAGTTACGGGCTGTATGAATAGACATACCGTACGTTCCGGGCTCAGAGGCCGAAACTTCTGGATGCTGGAGCCGTAGTTTCGGTTACTCCGGGTGCTACGCCCGGAAGTTTCGGCTTCTGAGCCCTGAGCGGACGGTATGCAG
Organism: Bemisia tabaci; assembly: GCF_001854935.1. Classification (NCBI taxonomy): domain Eukaryota; kingdom Metazoa; phylum Arthropoda; class Insecta; order Hemiptera; family Aleyrodidae; genus Bemisia; species Bemisia tabaci. The sequence continues at coordinate 476,805 of NW_017547210.1, read as the reverse complement.
GGTGTCTACAAGTTCGCAATTTCCGGAAAGTCCGGAAATAGTACTGATTTTTTAAGGGCGGTCCGGAAGTACTGAAAAAGTGCGGAAATTCCGCAAGAAGGTCCGGAATTTTTCTACTTGTTTGTCACTTTTGTCTCAATTTGAGCGAAATTCAAATTTTTGAAATTTTTTGAATTTCGTCAATAATTGGAGGTACTGAGAAAGTACTGAATTTCTTGGGAATGTACTGAAAAAGTACTGTAAAAGTACTGATTTTTGGTCAGCCGGTTTAAGTAGACACCCTGATATGTATATGTAGCCCATGAGTGCGGCTTCCACGGCTGGAGTTTTTTTTCTCAGTGTCAATGTCTTAACCCCTGTGATGGTTTAGAGATACTCACCCACCCTAGGCTTCTACGCGTTTACAGATGAAGGAAAAGACCATTTGGCCGTTTGTGGCCTCTAAAATTTTTACATACCAAGAGCGGAAAATGCAAACAGAGCTCTTTTGAAACAAGTTTGGCTGGTCTTCTGGAAATACGGATGAAGCTCTTATCTGATGGAGTGCCCCGTTATTAATGAGGTAATTAAACGTTATCATTAGATAAGGCGAGAAGATGCAGGGAAAACAATGGTTACCTAATTAAAAATGTTCGGAATAACAGATCGAGCTGAAAAAGGCAGGCTTCGACGATAATTCGAGACGGCTGATTTGTTGGTCACAACTAGACAAGACACCCGCATTGAAGTTAGAGTGAAAAAAAAATGGCGAAAATAGCTATGATGAAAATAAATAAGAAAATCCGAGGATCTGCGCAAAAGCGGAGACCCTGGGCGAAAAACCTCCGAGTCGTGTAGCGGATGAAAACGCAAGATCCTTCGATAAAAAGATCAGTTTCCCTGGTTGCAGATATTGAGATACGGCGCCAACCCTGGTAAGTACCCGCGGTGCCCGCTTGCTTGCCCAGCTACACGGGAAGGTCTTAATCAATAACGATGGGAAAAAAGTTCCCGCACACTTAATTTATTAGTGTCCACCGAACCGGCGTTGCCAATACTCGGTGCTTGGTCCTACGTCCGCTCAGATGCACTGGAAAAAAACACACATTGAATCTAGAGTCCAGACTCTTAAAAACATCGACAAGAAAAAGTACTCTTGATTCAAGCAGAATCTAGCTTAAATCAAGAACCAAGCCTCTTTATTTAAGCGGATTTCGTTTTGATTCAAGCTAAAATCCGATTGAATCAAGAGTATTTTTTCTTGTCAATGTTTTCAAGAGTCTGGACTCTAGATACAATGTGTTTTTTTTTTTTTTTTTTTCCAGTGTGCGCTCGCAATTTGGTGCTCGGAAAATTCTGCAAATCCCCCGCCCGCTTCTCATTTGGACGAATTTAAGCTGAAAGGAACTATGTGCATAGCTTTAGCGTAAGACTCAGTTCCCCTTGGTAAAAATACGTTCATTCTCAAAAATTAAAAAGTGAGCCCAACTGCACATCCATGTGAGGGAAGAAACGATAAACAGAATTCTCAGTTGGACGTATTTATGATGAAAGGAACTATTTACGTTGGGTTTGCGTGAAGCATAGTTCCTTTTAGCATAAGAACGTGCAATCGAGGAGCTGAAACAATGATGGAAATATGGACGTATTTCTATCAAACGGAACTATGTGCATTAAGAAATGAGCCTTGAGACCCATAAGAATACATGCATGCCAGGGCTCACGTCATAATACACATAGTTCTGTTTGACAGAAATGCGTCCATAATGATGATTGCTAGTCCGCTGAAGGAGAAACATCGAATCTAAAACAATGCGATTAATGCAATGGCGTAACCGGAGGGGACTAGCTACGGAATCTGGACCAATCAGGTCAATTTTCCTCAAAAAAACATATTTTTTCGTGATTTTTACAACTTTTTAACATTAGACCCTCCCCCCTTAGCAAAATGTCTGGCTACGCCACTAATTTTATGATTAGAAGAGGCTCTTCAGCCATATGTTGGCATGCTTTCAATAATAACTTTGTGTCCGACAAAAGTATGGGCTGAAAAAGTATAGATTAAGGTGACTGTATTTAGCTACTAACATCAGGAGCATACTACACCACCGTATTTTACTAACATACGAAGCTAATATCATCGCAATGCTGAGAAAAAACTGGGCAACTTCACATTATTCGATTGTTGTAACTTTTTACTGACGAAATTCTGCGTAAAACTGCTTTCTGCTTGGGCTGAGGAAGGCTTGTGCTTCTTAATTTACTTAACACAAACTACACTTTTTGCACCCTTGCTTTTTTACTCGTATAAATACATCGTGTCTTGACATGACTGATTATTATCACGAAATCGTTTAGATATTGGAGCAGGAAAAAACAGCGATGTTGCAGAAAATGAGAGAGAAATACACATCCGGTTTTTCTGCCCCCCCCTCCCCCCCTCCCCCCAAGGAACATCAGCAATTCATTTTAAAATTATATCGATTTGTTGAATCGGGTGAAAACTTAAATGTGTGGAAATCTAATAGTTACGTTCCTTCAATTGGATGTATTTCTACCAAACGGAACTATGTGCATTAAGACATGAGCCCCGAGACCCATAAGAATATATGCATAACAGGGCTCACATTATAATGCACGTAGTTCCGTTTGGCAGAAATACGTCCAATTTCAGCAAAATAGACGATTTGCTTTCGACCAATCGCAAACTTTGCAGACGACACATTTACCGATGAATCAACAGTCGGTGCAGCCTACATAATAAGAGGCTCGAGGCTCATTCATAACATGAATCATTAGGATACACTCAGTGGCGTGGCGTGCTTTGCGATATATCGGTTGTTACGCCATTTAAACCTGTGTAAAGAATCGATTATTAAGGTGTTCGCTGCGAACACCCTGTTTATCGATCCTTTTCCATAGGTTTAAATGGCTTAACAATCGATATATCGCAATTCACGCCACGCCACTGGATACACTTCATTTACAAGCATCCTAGAACTCAATTTAATTAATTAAAAAGTGTGGTAGAAAAACCCCGATTTACACTGATTGCGAGTGACCAGTTTTGTAAAGATTTACATTTTCTGTAAGATTTGAACAACCCCCTGAACTGATTTAACATGGTGCAGTTTTTCTCTTCGTGCGATAGGATTTATGACAAAAACTGGCACTGCTGCATCAATGTTTCGTTGGATGATTCTTGCACCGTTGTACCATTAGCTCCGCTGAGGTTACATCGTATGATGTTGCCAATTTTTCAAATTAATGGCAAGTGTACATTTGTTAACCCTAGGAACGATTGCTTTTTGCTCGCTCAATTTATAAACTACGAATCGACACCCGGTAGATTCCGCAAGGGCTCAAGAACAAGCGACCCTACCCTGACCTGCAGGACGAAATTAATGACCCTCACAACGCAAGTAAGTTTTAGTTTAAGGGGAGAGTTTAGGAGGGAGAATTTGTTACTCCTTCCAGCCTACCTCAAGTTTTTCTCGCCTCTGAAAGATTTCCGAAATCGAATTTGGCTCTTGTTTCCGAGCAAATTAATGACGAACTAAACAGCAGACCCACGTGACGTGCTCAAATTGTAGGGCGTGCATGCGTTTGGTTCCACGTTTGTAAACAATGCTGAACTTATTGTATCATGCTCTGTGACAGAGAAGTAATTTCCAAATCTTTCCTGTAAATTCTCTGATTCTCATGGTGAAAAATGTTCTGAAATAGTCCTGAAGTGTCCGAACTACCAGGGCGCGCTGCCAGCGAGCTGTTCGTTGAAATTGAAATTGATAGACAAAGCTATAGACAAAGAAGATGAGAGAGATAATGAAGGGTCCTATTCGTGGAAGCGGGTGGTTGCAATGGATATAGGAGGTAGGTAAAATACTAAATAACGGCAACCCACGACAAAACCTATAGATAGTCCATCACTTACCCTCTTGATCCATAAGATCCACCCATTTCAACCGATAGAATCGCTCCATGCTCCCTTAATCCTCTTATTCTATTACCTCGTCTATCAATTTCAACAATCAGCCCACAGCAATTTTAGGCCTATTAATCCAAGATGGCGGCTAAAGCCGTACTTTATAAATTGTGTAAAATTAAGCCTCATTCGAGGACCTCAAAATACGTCTTTTAAAAAAATTTCCAGCTTTCCAGCATTTAATCCAATATTGCCACCCACATGGAGCCAGTGTTCGAAACTCACCTTTGAGTTTTAGGAGCCATGTGCCGCATCAAGCCCGATTTTTAGGCGCCGTTGAAGATTTTTTAGGGGCAAAATTGACTTTTTGCCTCTATATTACAGCGCATTTAGTGAAAAGTTAGACGCAAGATGTTTTCGTAACAGAACTAGTAAGTAGCTGTAACTCGGGGAAGACAAAAGCACGAAGGATGAAATCGTGAGGAATAGAAAAAGCTTTCACTTGTGGTGCTGAAAATTTCCAATAATCACACGGAAAAAAAAATTGCTGATTCAACAATTCAATTGCTATAAACAGTGAGTGCAATGTTTCAACGCAGATTTTACAACAAAAAAATGCTACTTTAACCACCCCCGTGGTTAAATTAGTTAAAAAAATGCGACTTTAACCACATTGTAAACTAATTTAACCACGGGGGTGGTTAAAGTAGCATTTTTTTGTTGTAAAATCTGCGTGGAAACATTGCACTCACTGTTTTTAGCAATTGAATTGTTGGATCAGCATTTTTTTTTCCGTGGCACCTAATATGAAAATTCAGATTTTTAGAGGACACGTTGGCGCAGAGCCATAATTTTTTAGGCGCCATGGCCGATTTTTTAGGCGCATTTGGGGCGTTGGCGCCTGTGAGTTTCGAACATTGTATGGAGCTATGGTGCTGTCCTAGCTGTGTTATTAAAATCATTTAGCAACGATATGCGTCCTAAAAACGTTGCCCGCCGGAGGGGGCGGATTCGCGGTCTCGGCACGTTGTGGAAGTGAGTGGGTGGGTGAAGAGTTCGCCCGGGGTTGAATGGATCGCCCCAGAACGAAGGGAGAAAACAAACAAACGGTAAAGAAGGCATACTAGGCTCGCCAGGAAAGTTGCCGTCATGCGTCAAAAATTTCAGCCGTCATACTCCACGAGGAAACTCACGGTTTCGATGCCCCACGTGGTGGCTCCGCCTGTAGCTAATATTGCGCATGAAGCATAAGCTAAGGAGGAAGAACGGGGAGTAGCTTCAGGACGGTGCAATCAGTTATTGCCATGTTGAAGGAGAAATAACGCTCCGTCCATTCTGGGAACATTTTATGTAAATGCCGCGGGCAAAAAGTCAAATCAGGCATTGTCAAATGCCTAGACAAGTATTCAAATCAGGTATTTTTTCAAATGCCTCGACAAATATTCAAATCAGGTATTTTGTCAAATGCCTAGACAAGTAATCAAATCGGGCATTTTGACAAATGCCTAGACAAATAGTCAAATAGTCTTGTTGCTTAGGTTGAAGTCCTGACTATTTTCATAATCAAAAACAAAACAATTTATTGATCGTGTAAGGAAGACTTCCGGGTAAACATGTGCGTTGTCTAGTTGTTTATTGGAAAAATGTTTATATTATTTTTTTCTTTTTAATTTTTTTTTTTATTATTTTTAAAGTTGGGCAGTTACCTACATAAGACTGGACTTGACCTCCATGCCCCCACGTAATAAGACTCCATGAAGCATGTTCATGCTCACACCCGCACCTCTTCTCTTTCTTAGCTAGCTTACGTAATACTCGGATCCTTACACTTAATTTCAAAATTTTCAATGAATCCAACGTGTTCTAATTCAAACACTTTTGACAAGGGGATAAGCCCCAAGAGAGATTATAAATTCTAATCCTGTGCAGATGTCCATTCTTGGTATTATGGCTGTCCAATCATCTGAGGACTTTCGGTTCTCCTCTTTTGTTTAAGCGCACTCCGTGGCACCCCTGGTGAGTGGCGGGAAGCGGGAAAAGCGAGGAATTGAATCCGTCGATTATCCGCGAATTGTGAACGCGAAAGTGCTGCCGGCGACAATAACTCAACGACGGGGACGGCGGTGCCCCGACCCCGTCGTGCTCGGCCAAAACCGCTTATCTGCGCGGAGTTTCCGCCGGACATGGGTGGTTTTGTCGGTCGGTCGCCGCCGATGCCGACGGGAGATGCTCGAACTGAGATTGTTGAACAACGCGGACAAGTGAGTCGTGAAACGAAAACGGCAAACAGCGCCGACTCCTCCGGCTGCCCTCCCCCCCCCACACCCCCTCCTCCACGCTTTCTCCGAACTCTTCGATAAATTGATCAGCAGTTTCGATTTCGACATCAGTCCATAATAGCTTTAAGCTGATCGCACACATTGAATCGCACCCTTACCCCTGATTTCATCCCTCATCCTTCCAAAATTTTACCTCTGTGCGTAGCTCTTAAGAAGTCAAGGTGGGCTCGTCTGGCGATGGTGGCGGAAGCGGCGGTGATGATGGTAGTTGGTGGTGGTGGTGGTGGTATTTGTGGTGGAAGTAGATGTAGTAGTAGTAGTAGTGGTGGTAGAGGTGGTAGTAGTAGTAGTAGTGAAAGTGGTGTTGGTAGTGGTAGTGATGGTAGTGGTAGTGGTGGTGGTGGTGTTAGTGGCAGAGGTAGTTGTAGTAGTAGTGGTGGTGGAAGTGGTAGAACTAGTTGTAGTAGTGGTAGTAGTAATATTGCTGGTAGGAGTAGTAGTAGTAGTAGTGGTAGTAGTATTAGTGGTAGTAGTGGTAGTAGTAGTAGTAGTAGTAGTAGTAGTAGTAGTGGGGGTAGTAATAGTAGTAGTAGTATAGGAATGGTTGTGGTGGTGGTGGTGGTGGTGGTGGTGGTAGTGGTAGTGATGGTAGTGGCGGTGGTGGTAATAGTGGCAGAAGTAGTTGTAGTAATAGTGGTGGTAGTGGCAGATGTAGTTGTAGTAGTGGTAATGGGGGTAAGCGTATAATAGTAGCATCTGCATGGCGAGAGTATAAACGCCCGGTCGTAATGATCAAAAAAAAATTGACGGCAACTATATTATGGATGTAGAAGAGGGTTGTCGCCATTTTTTGACAACCCCCACGCCATTCTTGCCTTTAACTTTGTCTTGGTGTAGGTGTACCGCACATGGTTTTTCTTTTTGGCTCTAATTTACCAAAGTGGAATCTGATTTTCATACAATTCCAAAGCTGTTTTCCTGGGATCTAAGAGGATGATTCTGACTTATCGGAGTTCCCGAAAAAAATTTGAAATTATTAAATGAGAATATACCATACATCTAGAGCTTACTCAGTTTTTCTTCCTCGAAAACTTTCCAAGAGACGAATAAGATTCACGACGTTAGTTATTGTATTTCAAATTTTTTCTCTCGTGATGCCTCCCTAAATATTGTCAGCCCAACAATTTTAAACTGTTAAGCAGAACTATAGGACTTGTTCATGGCCATGTTTCAAGTTGGTGATCCTCCCCTATGATTCGAATCCTTATCATCCCACTTCCTGTTCAATAGTTTATTGGAAGGTCTGACACCTCTGAGAACATCTTGGCTCGAGCGATCTCAACGCTACTCGCGGGTAAATTTGCAATTTCTCCAGATCATAGAAAAAGGGCAACTGCTCGCAGTGTGGAGCTGCAAGGTGCGCACGAGGATGGCTCCATGCAAAAGTGGGAGGATATGGGGATGTACTTCAGCCGGCGGGATTTGCAAAGACGTTGTCAAGCGCGCACTTTATTGGGAAAAGACCACCATGCATGGTGAGTAATATGAGTATCAGCTGTATGTGGAAAGTGTTCCATTTTCAAAATTGCACACAAACTTAGCATACACAATTGAAGATCACAAAATTGATCAAAAAGCAATCGGTTGAGAGGCGACAAAGAGATATACACTGGAAAAAAAAGTCCGGATTCTTAAGAAAATTCGACAAGAAAAAATACTCTGATTTAATCGGATTTTTCCTTGAATCAAGAGCCCAGCATTTTAATTTAAACGGATTTCCTTATGGTTCCAGGAAATATCCGATTGAATCGAGCGTATGTTTTCTTGTCGTATTTTTTAAAATGAAGTTTGCCAAGTTAATCAATCTAATTTCATGTTGTCATACACTGGAAAAAAAAACAGGCCGTGGAAGCCGCACTTACGGGCTATCTAGACATACCGTCCGCGTTCGGGGCTCAAAGGCCGAAAGTTCCGGGTATAGAACCCGGAGCAATCGAAGCTACGGTTCCAGCACCCGGAACTTTTGGCCTCTGAGCCCGGAACGGACGGTATGTCTTTATATCCCGTAATTTTTATTTTCAGTGTACAAGATTTTCAACACTGACAATGAGTGGGTGCAGAGACGCTTCAACTGAGCGGGCCTCTTTCAACAGCTCATCGGTGGGTTTTCGTACGGGCATTGCAACCCTGGTCGTCGGGTCTGGAGAATTGCGTAAATCAATGTTTTATTGATAACAGATAAGTATCTTTTCATGGCTGGGTTACAAGATGCTGCACTAAAATGCGTGTGTTGGAGGCTGCTCCGAGAGGGGCTCATCGTGACCATGTGGCAGGTATGTTTCATGATCCTTAAATAAATACTTTTTCAATTTCGCTCGAGGATTTCGCTCGTACTTTTCCGGCGTGCGTCCGCCGCGCCGCCCCGCACAGTGCGTCGAGTCACCCACAGAGGTCGCACATGGAGATTCTCAACAAAAACTGCGAATTTTGATTTCTAGTCCGTCACATTTTAAATTTTAAGGGGTGTTCCTGAAAGAAAATTTCGCGGAAAAATCAACGGAGCCACTTTTAAACTTTTCTGTTTTATATTTTCGAAAATATAATGTTTCAAAGTTCCTAGATTTTGTCCGAAATCTCCAATCGGTTTGGTCCTGTGTGCGGCGTGCGAGCCTGTAGGTGGGTTCGAGAATCGAGACTCCGCTTCAATGGATTGATAAGGATTTATGTTCCTCGGATCCGGGCGGCTCATTTAGCCGCTGCAAGCCTCCCCGAGCTTCTAAATAAAACTCAACACGAATTCTTATCCGCGGATCTCTTTCATAAATAATATCTCCTCTTTGTTTTTCATAAACTAACACGATAATCTTTAATTTCTGGCCGAAGGTGCCCTGTCGTCGGGGCTCCTCTTGTTCTAGGTCCGGGACGGCTCTTGTTATGCAAGGGTGGCGAAAGACGCTTCACAATAATGAATTTACTCGCATATCTACCAACGTGACTCATTCGAGACGTAATCGCTTAGGGGTTCTAAAAATCCTACAGCGTTCAACTTCGCGGGATCAGAAGAGGTCAACCTGAAGCACAGCTGGCTGATTATTGAAATTGGTGGGCAAAGTGATAGATAAAGAAGACAATAGTCGAGTCAAATAAGGGCGAAAAAACGGTGAGCCCGGAACTAGTTGTATGTTTGAGTTTTTTTAGCTCATATTATTCAGGAGATCAAAGAGACTCGAATGAACTAAAATTCGCCAAAATTCTCCCAAAATTTTACCCCAAAACTCCCCAAAAACTGAAAAATGACCGGAAAAATCTACGGATTTTTTCAGTAAAATGCGAATTATCAAAGAAACCGCGCATCTGAGCATAAAAAGTAATAGAACTAAGATTAAAGGGCGCTAAATTTCGGATCAGATATGTTTATAAAAACTGCATAACAGGCAAAAGTACGTGGAGTCAGAGCCGCCAGAAAAAAAATCGCTTTCTCGGGGATACGGAGGGATCATATTGGTGGAAGGGTGGTTTCGATGGACACAGGAGGTAGGTATTAGACTAACTAACGGCAACCCACGAAATACAATATACTTAGTCCATCATTTATCCCCTTAGCCTATAAAAACCACCCGTTTCAGCCGATGGGATTGCTCCTTACTCCCTGTGTCTTCTTTGTCTATCGCTTTGTCTATCAATGTCAACAATCAGCCCGCAGTTCTGAAAAGCTCTGTTGCACACTAGAGACATAATGTCAAGTGCGCCGAGCATAGAATCGTGCTTTGATGCGTGATTCTTGTAAATTAGCCAAAAATAATAAGATCCGTCCGAACAGCAATTTTCTGCGTTCTTAACCGAGGTATCGCGCTTTGAAAAATTCGGTTCATGATACCCGGCATGATACCCTTAGTTCCTTCCCCCTTGCTTTTATCCAAGTGACGCGTTGAGTACACCCAGTACAAATGTGCATGTGTCTCCCTGACTGATTGTAAGGTTATTGAAAACTAATTGTAAGGTAAAAGAAACCAAGGCGTAAGGGTATCACTCCCGCGCGAGAATATATGCGGACAATTTTTTAAAGGAACGGAAGAAAAGAGAGTTAGGAGTGAAAATAGGTGCTTTTACGGATGATAGTGGTGAACAGAGGTCCAGGAACTACTTTTTGAAGCGTTAACACTCTTCTGTGAAATTTTCACCTTTTTGTTCACATACAGGCGCTTTATCATCCTCCTCCTCCATTTGCTATTGTAACTCCCCTAGCAGCCATGGTCGAGTTTTAGACATACGCACCCTTTATAGACCTCTTGAAAGACCTTTAAACATATTTCTTCCTTCTCAAAATGACTATTTATTTGGACATACCATAGCATATCTCGAGCAAACTTAACCTTAATTTATCTCGAAATTAAACAAAAAGAGGCACCTAAAGTGTGAACGCGATACAACTATTCGCGCAAGATGGTTGTCCACGATGCATATGAAAAATTGCGATGGCGTGAGTCGTGAACTTGCAATGCTCTGCTCTATGCTACTAGTTTGAAGCACCATTACGAGTAAGACAAACGCAAACAAACACAATATGGAAATAAAGCGAGGGAAAGGATGCGCACTCACGACGGCGCAGAGATACAACTATTCCTACTTGATGGACGTCCGTGCTGCATCTGAAAAACTGAAGGCGCGATGACGCGAAGCGTGAGCCCTCAATGCTCTGCTACATGCTGTCAATGAACCTGAGGTGTCGCTTAGATTCGGTAGAAAAGTTCTAAAAAGGGGCCCGAACACATCTCCCTTACCTTCGGCTGTGGTACTCACGTAGTGCTTGAAGCACAATTACGAATAAGACAAACGGAAACAAACACAATATGGAAATAAAGCTGGTGAGAGGATGCACGTTTACGACGGCGCAGAGATACAACTATTCGTACTTGATGGACGTCCGTGCTGCATCCGCAAAATTGAAGGCGCGATGACGCAAAGCGTGAGCTCTCAATCTTTTTCATTTTCCAGAACATTCTCAGAACTTTTAACTGTTGAAGTGAACTTTTGAGGGGGAGAAAGTGGAACAAAAAAGTTCCGAGTCCCGGAACTTTTGACAGAAATGGAATGAGAGCGCTGGACCAACATTTTAATTATAACACGGATCTGTGTATGGTGCCATGAAGGAAATCCGTGGCCGATCAAAACAGATCAGCGATGGGATTCAACATAGCAACACCGTGCACCATTTAAAAACAACCCCATATCTTTTGTTGACGGTCGACGGTGACCAGTCATCTGGCGTAATTCAGAAGTGGTAGCCGGTATTTTGGATCCTGCGTTCTTTATTTTCATTAAATGAATACTCACCAGAAGCACTGATGTCAGACTTACCTATGAGTTTCATCAGGATTGAAAAGCATGGTTACTTTAATAATTTGTCTATTGAATTGGTGTCGATGGGTTCACGTCTATCTATTCACGTTTTTCATTTTTCGATTTATACCTTCCCTTTCTACGATGGTGCTGAAAATCCTCTTTTCTACTTTCAAGATACGTTGAACCCCCAGAACCCGGTTGGTCGTGAATTTTTTTTGAGCACTTTATTGTTTGAAATTTTTAAAGGACCTATAAGTGTAAGTAGACTGGAAATACAAACCGATTGCGGTACACGCACGGGTCATAAAGACAGAAAGTTGGAATTTTTTTTATCCAACGTGGGTTAAAAATTTAGAAAACTGGAAATTTCAATGCAGAGGGAAAAAGCTCATTCGAGCACAATTTTCCCTCCAACAGATACGCTGTTACGTGCAACAAATTACAACCATTCAGGAAGACAACTGCAGAGCGAGTTTGCAGATGTCTGAAATTTGACGAATTTTGTGTTGAAGTGGAAACTACTGAGTGAACTGAACACAAGGATACCCGAGGTTCATGAATTGAGCAATTACTGGAGAATATATGACAAATTAACTAATTTGCTAAAATACATGTGTTTAAATGGGAAATGCCGCCAGATGACGTCACTAGGTGGTGCTTTTCTCACTTTTAAATCTATTTTTATACTGTTTCCCATATCAGAAAAAAAATATAAGAAATACTATGAAATCAGCTCTTTAAGCACTTTCAGATGAAGCAATAAAACATTTGCATGCTAATTCTCCACTCTTAGTGCAGCGCAGGCTCCTGAATTGTCTGCAACCAATTTTAGTTTTCTGGAATTCTAACGCACTTTGGCTAAAAAAATTCCAACCTCTAGAAAACACTAGAAATAGATGTGATGCTTGTGGTGCTTGCTCATCCGACAACCCCGAGATCTATGTGGCGGCTCGGTAGCTGACCAAGAGCTTTTCTTGGCTTCACCGTTGAGCGGAGAACAACAAGATCATGAGTGCTGTCTAATTCGGCGTATCATATTCTCTTCGGGAACGAGCCTCAGAAATGAGATTCGACGCGCCGCCACTGCGTCCGCGCAGTTCCTCTCTGTCGCACTCAGGGGCCTTCCCATCATCCCTCTCGCTTCACGAACCGGAGCACCGTCACCATTACCTCGTAAAAAATGGATTATTCCACGGCTTCTTAATTGTATTTCTCAATAGGAAAATTCTTCCGAGGAAAAATAGTCGAAATTTTTACCTCCCACACAAGCAGAGCCCTCGACCGTGGACCTGCGTTGTCGGGTCATCGAGGAAATCTTGCAGGAATACTGCCGTGCTTAGAAAAAGCGCCGTCTGAACATTCGAGGGTTGCCAGATTTCCCCCGACATCACATGTCTTTTTAAGGAAAGTTCCCCGTTTTTTCTTTGACATTTTCAGATATTCCAGATGAAATTGCAAACAAAATTGTCTGAAAATTTTGAAATAAAATAATGCAACATTTTTTCAGAAAAATTAGATTTCATCGAGAGAAATGTGGCAACGTCTGAAGACTCATACGGCGTTCTTCCTTAGCACGGCAGAGTAAGGCTACTTCACCGCATCAGTGGCGTAGCGTGCTTTGCGATATATCGATTGTTATGCCATTTAAACCTATGAAAAAGGATCGATAAATAGGGTGTTCGCAGCGAGCACCTTCATGATCGATTATTTACCATAGGTTTAAATGGCATAACAATCGATACATCGCAATTCACGCCACGCCACTGCACCGCATCGGAGGCATCAATGTCTTCCTCCAATCACTGCCTCTAATCGACCTTTTCTCAGTTGTCCTTTTTCTTCTTTACTGGATCCAGTCACAGTGCCCACCGCTTTATTTTCGATCCTCCATTCTTCTCAAAAGATAGGGTCAAGTAATTGTGTCATCGGTCGATCCCAGACTCGGGGCGCCTCTGGCTGGAGATAACAATTATTTTCGAGCTGTAATCCTGAAAATACAGGGTGATCCAAAAGTCCCTTCCACCCCCTGTAACTTTTTACCTAATTGAGGTAAAGATTTGAAACTTGGGGGATATTCCTAGGTCAAAGTGAGGTACTTTTTGGCCCCCCTCAAATTTTCAGGGGGGCCCCCCTTGGGGGGGCAACGGCCCCCAACTTTTAATTTTCAAATGGGAAGACCCCCTTTGTGATAGCTCGTTCAAAAGAGCATAAAAAAAGAAAACTTTTCGCGCAAACCCGAAGTCAATATCTCAAACCGTTTCAAAATGGCGGCCGGTTAAAGTTCAAAATGGCCGAAAATTCACACCGGTTATTTGTCGATGGATTTGCGCGAAAATCGGTATGTTGGGGTATTTTGACACGAGAAAAACGAATTTGACGTTAGATTTTCAAAAAAACCGAAATTTCCAAAATGGCCGCCGGTTAAAGTTTAAAATGGCCGAAAATTGTCACCTCGGTTTTTTGCTGATGGATTTGCCTAAAACTTGGAATTTGAGAGTATTTTGGCATAAGATAAACAAATTTGAACTTAGATTTCTAAAAAAATCAATTTTTTGTCATTTTGAACTTTAACCGGCGGCCATTTTGGAAATTTCGGTTTTTTTGAAAATCTAACGTCAAATTCGTTTTTCTCGTGTCAAAATACCCCTACATACCGATTTTCGCGCAAATCCATCGTCAAATAACCGGTGTGAATTTTCGGCCATTTCGAACTTTAACCGGCCGCCATTTTGAAACGGTTTGAGATATTGACTTCGGGTTTGCGCGAAAAGTTTTCTTTTTTTATGCTCTTTTGAACGAGCTATCACAAAGGGGGTCTTCCCATTTGAAAATTAAAAGTTGGGGGCCGTTGCCCCCCCAAGGGGGGCCCCCCTGAAAATTTTAGGGGGCCCAAAAAGTAGCTCCCTTTGACCTAGGAATATCCCCCAAGTTTCAAATCTTTACCTCAATTAGGTAAAAAGTTAGAGGGGGTGGAAGGGACTTTTGGATCACCCTGTATAATTAAGGCCGCCCGACGGACGTGATGTCACTTGTTCGGAGAGAAACACAGTTACGAGACGGACGTGTTATGCGACTAATGACGGACCAAGCATCCTACGTCTCGTCTACCCTGTCAGTGATCCTAATTGTTTTTCTTTATGTCCTGCATCTATGGAGAGCGTAACTCTAATCCTCCTCGCTGTGGGATGATCGATAAATTGTTCAGTGGCTACACGTGTTTAATGTTTTAAATTATCATTGGTAATTTTTCGAGATATGTTTTCTTGTAAAGAAAAGAGGTGGTATCGTCCAAAAATAGATGACCGATACTGAGAATTTCAAATGTCGGGGACGATTGTCCAAGTTTACGGATTTCTAAAGCTTCGTATTTGTTTGATATGCAAGCAGGTTTCATATTTCCATACTTAAACATTGGTTGAACCATTATTTGTCCTTCAATTTTAGTAACTAATATGTTCATTATTGATTTCATGGGTCACAATTATCAATATTCCAGAATTTCTCAACTATAATGAAATGATGCGGTGAATGTTCATCGTAGCACTAATTTATTATGTAATCGGACGGAAAATGATCTGAGATACTACGAAAATATAAAATATTTATAAGCATTTTATCATACTCTATGATATCACAAAATCATTGGAGTAACGCATAACGTCAGAGGCGCGAGGCGCTTCAGGAGTTAGACCGCAAGGCGGTCAAGGGATGCACCCTTTAGATGATTATAATTGAATGTCTTATTTCTTAAGAAATTAGCGGGGGATTCAACATTTCAGTCTGAGAAGTGAAAATTTGACTGACTGCCTGAAGGAGTTTGACAACATGCCTGCTTCGGCTATTACTGGCCTTCATCATGCACGTAAGGTTTACGCGGAAATTTCTGATAATGCCCCATGAGGAATATAAATCCAAAGAAATGCAATGTTTAACTGTGATGTGAATAATAAGTTTAATGAATACTGCATATCAGTATAGAAAATCGCAGAACGGAGAGGCAAGGTACAAATATGAGAAAATATTTCAAGTGCATCCCTTACTGATTTTGATACGAGTCTGAGGCACGGTTAAGTCACCCAGAAATGTGGTTAAATCAACCATGCCTCTGGCTGATGCAACCACATCTGCACCTCTAGCTGGCATTAGAATCAGTCAGGAGAGTATAGTTAAAAATTATCAAACTTCTTCCTCCGGGTGGCTGATTTGGCCGAGGGTATTTATGTTACTTTGACAAGCGCAGGGTGTCTACTAATACAGGCTGACCAAAAATCAGTACTTTTGCAGTACACTCCCAAAAAATTCAGTACTTCCTCAACAGAAAAATTTAGTACTTTTTCAGTACCTCCATTTTGACGGCATAAAAATCTTTTTAAAAATTTGAATTCCTCGCTCAAATTGCGACAAAAATTAAAAAAAGAATGGACAAAATTCTGGACCTTCTCGCGGAATTTCCGCACTTTTTCAGTACTTCCGGACCGCTCTTAAAAAATCAGAACTATTTCCGGACTTGTAGACACCCTGCAAGCGGAAAGTTTTAATTAACCATAAAATATTGATTTTTCACGAGTGCCATTATTTTAGAACTTTTTGACGTGCTCAGCATGTTCTCCGGGAAATTTTCATGTTTAATGACGTCTTATGATCGATTTTTATAACTCAATTTGACAACAGTAAATCAGGATTACTAATCACAACGAGGAGCCCAAGCGTCGACTAGCGTTCCATCCGCCCTCTGGTGGTGTGAAAGATAAACACTTTCGAGTACTTACGTGCAGCAACTGTAGCCAGGAAGTGTTTACTTTGGGGCATTGGAGTGTACTTGAACGCACGCAGCAGGGGCAGTGAGCTCAGTGAAAAAGAAAAGCTCAGAAGCTAACCACAGCTTCGTATTTACTTATAATATTCAAAGAAATGTTACATGTCACTTCAACTTTCCTTTTCCGCCTTGGTGTCCGTCAAGTGGCGAGCTACTGTCTGTTCGATATTTGCTTAAAAATCATAAAAGCAAGTGTCTCTGAGGACCGCGCCTGGCAGGACAGTTAGTGGCTTCGCTCGCCATCGAAATCGGGTGGCATTCAAATGTAAATCAGGGTCGGCCATGTTGACCCGCTTAATGCTTTGCCGCATCATTTCGATAAATTTATCCTGAATCAACCTAACTGCATTTTGCATTGCCAAATTTGTTTCCATGTCGGTTTTTTTTTTTTTTTTTTTTTAGGGAAGACAGAGTAACACATTTCCTAAGCTAAATTTTTCAACTCAGGGCTTCAGAATGGCTGCTCTTTGAGCGATTCCCGAAAATTACGAGGCCGTACCTTCTGCAATAGGCATCGGTATTTCTTCGGAATCTACCTAAAAATAATGATTTCCAGGCCCTTCGACTAGGATCTTTGCGTCTATCTCCTGAAAAAAAAATATATTTTTAAATAAAAATAATGATGATCTTAATGACAATGAATAGGTGGTAGTACGTATAATCACACACTTTCGCCCATCTCTTCCAGATTTCTGTGATATAATAACGCCGATCTTCAGTTCATAAGTGCAACAAAACGCAATATATTCACAGATTATCCTGTACATCCCTCTATATTGCGACCTCAGTCATTTCGTATTTGAAAATTCTTACACAGATTTGATTTAATTTCTCTTGATGGAATAGCCCTTTTAGAAGGCTCCATCCTATTGACATGAGAGGAGAACATCCTTAGTGCCTAGGTAATATAACAAGCCGAACATTAATGAAGTCTTGCCGTGGTATTGTTGCCAAATAAAATGTTCAGACTGGTTCTGCATGTGTACCACTTTATGTAAAAAATTGAGGGAATCTTGAAAATTTAGCCAACACTGTAGTAGTCTCATTCGTTTCTCTCTTCAATCATCGTATCTTCCTCGTAACTGGTGAGCAGAAAGCGCAATCTAATTGAATTCACCGTCAATTTGTTTTGATCTCGCGTGCAATTTCCATCGATTTCGCGAATTATCATACGGTCAAACCTGCTAGTTACCCGTTTTCAGACCACCTATCAGGCCTTCTCATTTATCAAGTTTTAGATCGAAGCGTAGACCTTGTTTTAATGAAAAAGGAGAGAGAGAGAGGGGAGGTTTTGACTTGGAATTATATTCCACAGTCCACCGTCATCATTGGTCCGCACGTTGTGAACGCATATTTTAAGATTTCATATTTAGTAGCGGATTCTCAATTAGAGTTCCTAAACTTCTCTCGTCTCCGTGCCTCTCTCCTATGGCGGATACTTATTCAGCGCCTTTTTAAATAAACTCAGCGGCAGAAAAACTTCTCAATCAATAAGCATCATTGACTCTAGGATCACTTCCTAATTTAACAATTGAAAGGAGAGAAAAAATCGTACCTAAAATATTATTTTTGGATTATTATTTATTGGAAAAAGTTTAATTGCGCAGTATTTTTCATAATTTTTTGGTGACATGGGAAATCGGAGAAAAATTGATTTAGAACTGAGAAAATGTGTCACTCAGTGACGTCATCTGGTAACATTTCCCATTTAAACACATGTATTTTAGCAGATTAGTTTATTCTGTCATATATACTCCAACAAAATTGTTCGATTTAGAAACCAAGGATATTCTCGTACTCAGTTTTCCCAGTGGAATCGTTTGAAAGATGAAATTCACAAATTCTCCATTCATTGATTTAGTCACAGAATTTGTTTTTTTTTTTCATTATTATTTTTTTCTCGAGAGTAGACAGTTCGAGTAGAAGGAAGCAAGTCATAAATGATTAATAAAGACGTTCGAGTGAATTTATTCATTTATTTATTTTTTTTTAATTTTAGTCAACAGTCTGGGAATGTTCAACATTTTGGAGGGTAATTTCCCTCTCTAGACCCCGAAAATTATGTCTGCCAATTTATTTATCATTCATGTTGATGCGGCTTGAAAATGACCAAGTCGTGGTAATAATCAACAGCGACATCGACACCAGGCACAATTTCATAACTCCAGAAAAGTTCAACTACTCTATTTCAAAAACAGTATAAGACTAGCATCAATTCAACAATTTAATGCCCTTCCCTCCGAGATGAGAAAAACACTTCAGAGGGGTGGAATAAACGTCTTCTTTCTCAAACTTAGGACTTTTGTCTTGGAGAATGTATTCTACCATGTTGACGACCTCTCAAATCTTTAGCCTTTACCCATCGCTTCTTAGTCATTTTCTTATTTTGCTCTGTCATTTTCTTATTTTGTTCTTACATTGCCTAATTTAACCCATCCGTACGATCTGTATCTGATTCATTTGTACGACTTGTACGATCCCTTAAAGGGAGTTTATGTCCCAACTTTAAAATAAATAAAATAAATAATATTTACCCCCCTTAAAAATTGCCCTTGTGCCCTTTCGATCCTCCACACTCTAATTATTCGCTCAGCGCGGCGAGTGGAGACGAGCCATTGGGACATGTCCAGCGGGCGCGAGGGGCCCGCGTGTGTGCGAATGGCCGCGGAAATTTAATTCATAATCGCGTTCAATTTATCGGAAGGGTCGCGCGGCTATAAACGCCGCCGCTGTGGCGTCCGACCCGGCCGAGGGACCATAAAACCGCCACCGCCACTCCAGCGCGGCTCAATAATTGTAAACACAAGTTTTAATAGATAATGAATCGGTCCGTGCGGCTATTAACATCGGCCAATCTGGTTTACCTCCCCGTGCCCTCGATCCATCGAACTTCGATATATTTTACGGGACCCAATGCACGGCTATCGATGTATCGAATCGGCCGATCGCCCGGTCTTGGGTTACAGAAATCAATTACGGGCGGCCACGTACGACCCGCCGTGCTCCCACCGAGTTATCGGCTAATTTACAGTGGCCGCCAATTACTACTCCCCCAATGTTGACCCCCGATCCAACCCCCC
>NW_017547210.1:426655-457377 GCF_001854935.1 Bemisia tabaci | reverse complement strand
CCCCCCCCCCCCCCACCCGTCGCACCCCCTCCAACCTTGAACCGCGATCGTCGTGATGCTCTCCTCTCTCAATTTTTCCACGTTCCCCGTCGATTCTCAACGACGTTCACACGCACTCAAGCTCGTTTGCAACTTGCACGCCGGGAACTGCCGCGCTAAGGAAAAACGCCGCATGAGCCGTCGGACGTTGCCAAATTTCCTTCGACGAGCCGCGCATTTTCTGGAAAATTTGTAAACATTTTTCTTCGGATTTTTTCAGAGAATTTTACACGTGAATTGGACGTAGTTCTACCAAACAGACCTATGTGCGGGTGAGAAATGTGGGGTGTGCTCTAGGAAGCTGCATAAGAAGCAATGTAAAAGTGGGCGTGGTTCCTTTTGAAGAATTGGAAAAGCGGGATGTTGCATTCTATCAAACAGACCTATGTGCAACTGAATGCGGAACTCATGAGCCGCGGGCATGGCAAGAGAGCCTTGTGCACAGGGCTCATGAGTTAAGGGCTCACTCTAACGATCTCCCCGTCGTTAGAGTGCGCACTCTCATTGCCGCTGACGTCACTGGCGCACAATTATTCCCATTCACTTGCCACGCAAAGAGAACTAACGAGCACACCCCACATTTCTCACTTGCACATAGGTCTGTTTGGTAGAAATACGTCCAATTGATCTAAAAAGTCTGAAAATTCCGAGGAAAATATTCATAAGTTTCTTCCAGGATAAATATTTTCTGGGAGGAAATTTGGCATCATTTGAATGCTTGTATGACGTTTTTCCTGCGCATGGCAAAGGAGAGGAGAGGCCAGGAACTCGGAGGAATTACCTATCCGTTGGCGAAGGTACATAAAATTGTATAGGTGCAGTGGAATTATTTTTCGGAACTAGATGCGTAATAAACAGCATAATAGCGTGCGATGACTTTACACCGAAAAATCTTACGCTTTTTTACTTCATTTGCACAATCAAATTTAACCGTTTATCGGTTTCTTGGTTGCAGCGAGCATAATCCTATACTCCAACCGACTTCTGCGTGTCAGGCCCGTTACTTGCTATCAGAAGTGGACTCTCTAAGTAGCTTGGGATATCTCTCTCATTGTGCGACCTTAACTTAGGGAGTTTTTTTTTGAGCATATCAGTTGATCCTATGGTAGCGCGAGGGGCGCGAATTAAAGACTGGTTATGTGTTTGTTTACAATTGGACGTATTTCATGCCAAACAGAACTATGTGCATTGAGACATGAGCCCTGAGACTCATAAGAATACATGCATAACAGGGCTCATGTCTTAATGCACATAGTTCCGTTTGGCAGAAGTACGTCCATTTGAACCATCACGTAGCCACTAAATCAGTCTATTGAATATCCCGATACTTCGGCTGAACAGCGGACTGATTATTGAAATTGATGGACAAAGCTATAGATAAAGAAGAAGTAGGCAGTACGGAGCGATCCTATTGGTTGACATGGGTAGTTCCTATAGACAAAGAGAGAAAATGATAGACTAACAATCGGGTCTCTCGCGAGTTGCCGTTAGTTAGTCTATTACCTACCTCCTTTGTCCATTGCAATCACCCACTTCCACCAATAGGATCTCTCCATATCTCTTTTGTCTCCTTTGTCTTTAGCTTTGTCTATCAATTTCAATAATCGGCCCACAGATTAGATTCGTTTTCAAAAATCCATTTTCCTTCCTTTTCTGTTGTTTTCCCTGTTTGCCGCCAACCGGTGAGGGGTTTTCAAGGCATTTAGTAGTAGCATATGAGCGAGCGTCTTAAAGTTATAATTATCGATGCACCGACAGAGGCCCCAAGTCACGGGCGCACGGAGGCTTTTAAGATCCGGCCGCCGGAGTCCCGTTCCCCGTTGCGCCCGCCCCTTGTCAGCGGATCCATTTTCACGTATCACCGCATCGGCCATGGCCAGAGCGGCTTTTTTCCAGTACATAAATATTTTAAGTGCTCGCCAGTACCGCCCTCTGTCGGCGATAGGACGTTCCACCGAACCCGCGGCTGCCGGACGGTTCGAAATTTCAACGTGGAGCTGAAATTTTACGGTGGTGTTGCGAGGCGGCAACCACCAAACTTGACCAACGATGCCGAGTTGAACACGTTTTGAGTTGTTTTACTTGGGGAAACTGCGGAGGAAGAGTGGCGGTTTGGCAACAGGGAGCGGGTCAATCAGAAGCTGCATCCCGCACCGTCATTTTGTGATTCAATTAGCTGTACTGAGAGGTGCTACCAGCGATGCCGAACGGTCTTTTTATTTTGATTTTAGTTTTGAGAGGTTCTAGAACAAGTTAGTAACTGAAAATACTTTAGAAATATATTAAAAGTGAGTTGACGCAAGGAGAAAAAAATCTTCGTGCGTGGGACCCGAAGTTAAGGTCATATGGATCTCTGAAGTTTTCGGATCACGTATCTGAAAACTTGAGGTCCAGCTGCCGAAGTTCGGGTCAGACATATGAAGTACTTTGATACATACCGAAGGGTTTGGGTGGCACATCTGAAGTGCTCCGGTACATGCCGAAATGCTTCAGATGTCTGACCCGAACCTCGGTAGCTCGACTTCAAGTTTTCAGATGCGTGATCAGAAAACTTCAGAGCGACCCATATGACCTCAACTTCGGGTCCCATGCACGAAGTTTTTTTCTGCGTGCGGCAAGTGTTTAGTCAGTAATTATTGTTCATATCACTTATTAGAATGAGAGATAAAAAATTGGCCTCCGGCCAATTTGTGCGCGGCGCTACGCGCCGGCATTTGGGGGGCTTCGCCCCCCCGTCCGCTTAGCGGATTGGTGCGGGGACCGCACGGGACTTTCTCGCTCGAGCCGGCGCTTCGCGCCGGCATAGACACTTTTACTGGAATATTTAGAAAAATACTGCCAATTTTACAAAATCATAAAGTTTGATTGGAATTTTGATCACAGGATAATAGTTATGAAATTTTTATTCAAACCACTGAACTTCATTGTAAATGTCTTCGCGATTTGTGATGAATTCATATATTCGGACTCGACTTGTTGATTTTATGAGGCATCTTCAATTAAATATGTAATTGATTAACAAAGTCTCCTGTCAAAGATGGCGATCCGTAAAAATCTTAGCTTTTCTACGATTCATTAGGATCCATTAGATTCATTAACATCATACTTCAGATACGATTTTATATTATAATCTCTCCTTAAGCACGGTCAAAAGCCATCAAATATCTACTTGAATGGGTAGAATGACTATTCGATGTTCAAATAGTCTTAAAACTAAACGGTTTTCGCTTAGCATCTCCCAAATTTTAAATTTGGCGGGCGAATCTACCTGCTGGAAGGTTCACGACACGCTCGCCAGGAGCGCCATCTCCTTACCGCGTATCCCCGTAACTCAAAGCGAAAACAATAGAGAGCGCCATCGACAAACGTCAACCAGAGACAAGTCAACAAACGTCACGTTATAACAATTATAACCTCCTTCATTAACAAGCATTAAATCAGTCATATTTGTGCCGAATTATTACATTATATTTGTGCTTAGTACCTCGTAAAAAGGAACCGCGAAAGATGGAATCTGCCGGGATTCTAAATTCATTAACAACAAACATATTAGTCTTTAATAAAGATCTAAGTGTCAGTTCTTGGCGTTAGCTTGATGATTCATAGTACCTTTGTAATGTGAGTATGTATCTAATTAGTTGTCTAATTTTGCTTTGTGATTACCTACGGAGTAATTTTGGAAATAGTATATGATGCATTATATAATGCATTTGAATTCCTAGGTTTCACCTGACTCAAAGCGTTTGCTGCTATTATCTAGAAGCGTTCCGACTCATTTATCAAAGAACTGAGCGTTTCCTATCGGCCCCTCTGCAATTATGAGATTAGTCCATGAATCCTTTAGGAACTTAAATTAATGACTCAGATGGTGCTTTTGAGCCAACTTTCAAAGAATTAAAGGCATTTTTTCAAAATCTACAGTCCATGAGCTCTCCGTGTGACCGAAGTGCTCTCCTCGCTATATGACGCGTAACCCTTCAATTTTTAGTTTAGTCCAAAGACCTCATAGGAACTTACATTATTGAACCAGGTGGTGCTCTTATGTCAACTTTCGAAGAAATGAAAGGCATTTTTTTTCAAATTTACAGTCTTTGAAAATGAGTTGTTTGTGTGATGTCGCGGAGCAAAGTGCCCTACTTTTGGGCCTCGTAATCCCTTGAATTTTGAGTTTAGTCCAAAGATCTTTTAGGAACTTAAATTAATGACCCAGGTGATGTGCTTGATGCCCACTTTTAAAGAATTAAAGGCATTTTTCAAAATTTACGGTCCCTCAAAATGAGCTTTCCGTGTGATTTTGCTGAAAATGGACCTTTAACCCAATTTGACCCTAGCCCCCCCAAATTTTAGCATACCCCAAAATCGTTGGACGTGCATAAGGAGACTATAAATATGGTGTTCTGTGAGAATTTTGAATGAAATCGAACAGATAGATTCTGAGATATCGCTGTAGACAGATTTGGGGGACGCCGGACGGACGGACACACATTTTTTCAAGTATGGTTATTTTGACTCCTGGGACCTTAAAACGTCTAGAAATGATGAAATTTCAACTTTTTTTTTTTTTTTTTCTTGGAGGATGACAATACTTCCTCTCTACCCTAGGGGAGCGAGAAAGTAAAAATTGGATGACGATACAAATGTTCTTTCAAGTCAGCAAGCCAAATTGCGTTTAAAATAGCGAGCAATATAATGCAATGCGGTAGAATTTTCCTTTCTCATTTTCCTCCTCCAATTTTTCCCTTTCCTATTTTTATTTTACTTTTTTTTTGTTAAATATGTATTTGTACATATTCTTATCATTACATAAACGTAAGAAAACAATCGAACATAATGGATTTATAAATTTGTTAAAATTTGTATTTACCATCTTGCATTTCCTTATGAAAATGCCAAGCCACATTGTTGATTTACTATATCCTGCTAAAAATAAAGTTTGATGCGAAATTTTAAAACAAATTGTGAGTAAAAACGTTGTCTCCGAGTTCAGCTGTAAATTAGTTTCGATTTTACTAATGCAGGCTGACGTTTCACACGTTTATAAACGTTTCTTCCCAAGTTTTACATAGGATGTGAAATTAAATTTTAAGCAGAATCTGACGGCGCTGTTTCAATTCCGTTCACCCTCTTAGATTGAAAGCTACGCTTGTGACGTGTGCTGAGAGTAGTCCTATCCTTACGCATTACGAACGTGGGCGTAAGTCTATACTGATGGATTTGTTTGGGGCAGGGTCGTGACACACATCGTTGTACGATAATTTCAGTAGAGATGAAATGAATGTTACGTGCTGCATTGCAGTGACGGTTTGAGGTTGTCCGTTTCAATGCACTAAAAAACTTCAAAATTGAATCGATCAACTTAAATTTTAGGCCTCTCAAAGTCTATGTCTAGAGTACCTGTATAGGGAGAGTACCGACAGATCTGAAACTCCGAAAGTCCATCAGGCCTTCACCGATGCCTCCGCGAATAAAGTTAGGGCCCAAAAGGGCAGCCAACCTATGAATTTCAATTATCCAGAGCGATTTACTGATCCTATTGTTACGAACCGTCCTTTATTAAGCACGTGTTTGACTCAGTTTTTGCATGGATTTACTCAATTTCGCGGAAGAACGCTCATTTCTGTACATTCTTGGCCATCTTGGTTAGAATTGGAATCTGCAGACTGGCAGTGAAATTTGGTGCGTTAGAAGTTGGTTAGAAGGGTGGCTGCACTTTTGGGCCCACTTTGTCAGTTCCAGGGCCGGATTAATGGGGTGGCCACATGGGCCGCGGCCCGCGGCCCATGGCGGCAAATTTTGCAATTGTTTTGAATGCAGGTATAAACAAAAGAGGGGAAAAAATCGGATTCAGAAAATAAATCACAAACGAGAAAAGGCGACAAAATCTCTCATTTCCTGAGAGTAGAAGTACAGTAATTTCTAATTGTGTCGTCTTCCGGTGATACAAGAGACAACACCTTTAATTAGACGAGTTAAGAGAGAAACCAAACACGCAATTTGACCTGGAACGGAGCGGCGCGGCGGTCGGCATAAAACGTATAGCGCCTACAAGACTGCATGAATACTTCACGCATTGCGTCAAACACACTGCGGTGAGCAGTAGTCGGCTTGAAACGCTCAGCGTCTACAAGACAGCATGAATACTTCACGCATTGCGCCAAACAGTGTGGGCAGTGGCGGTCGGCGTGAAACGCATAGCGCCTACAAGACTGCATGAATACTTCACGCATTGCGCCAATACAGTGCGGTCGGCGCGGCGATGGAAGTTAACATTTTTAACCGCATTTATGTTTGTTCTTTCATAATTTTTTCGTTCGTTTTTTATAAGTGGAGGGCCTTGTCCAAACAGGGATGGGTTTACGGAACTGAACTTTTGTTAGAGTTGACAGGGCTTCACAAAAAATGTGCCCAACATGAGTAAACGCGTCTTATACACCCTTCCCCCACCGGCACGTTCACTTGATGGTTTTTATAGATCATATCCGACAGATAACTCATGTGAGAGTACATTGATATCGATTGGTTCAATATGTAAGCACAGCCTCAAAAGTCAATTTAGAAATCTGAGGTAACGGGTTTTATGTGATCGAATTTTTATTCTCTCAAGTACCAAATGGCAATGAAAAGTGATATTGTCAGGAATTTTCTCATTTTCAGCTTTTCTAAATTAAATCCTAAAATGTCTGTTTGAGGTTATATTTTATTGTTTTGAACCAAACGATACATCGAATACGATCTATTGATATTTCAAAACAAATGAGAGGGGGCGGAAAAATACAGGCGGCCCACGGGCGGCAAGTAGGTTAATCCTGCCCTGGTCAGTTTTAGACAATTAATGATCCAGTTTCCTCCTTCGTAAAATGTGGTTGTTTCTTTCAATATCCTATATGTCATTTGGCATTTTTAGATGTTATTGAGCATACTTTCCTTCTTAAGGCTCGGTATATCATCGAAGTTAGAAAGAACCAGTAGGTGTGAGTCTTACCTAACTCAATGGAACACAAGACTCTCAGGCTCTTAACAAGGCAGGAATCGAATCTGAGTCTCCGAAGCTATGTTTGTACGTCCAGGACAATGCCTTGCAGATGAGAGGATACACAAAGCCTTTGAACAGTCTACCTGTTTCCTCACTGACCCAGAAAAAATGAAAAGCAAGTCACTATTTTTCCCGCCATTGTTGGTTCACTGAAGGTGAGAGGCTCATTTGACTTTTTTTTCTTCCTCATTATTTCAAAGGGTTACACAAAGTAACAGTATATCTTTTTCTCCAGGTTGTTATTTGCTTTCCTTTAATATTTTTCAAACATCCTGGGGCTCTTTGACTCCCGTTTTTTTGCTCCCAGACCAGACGAATGAAGTTTTGAGTCAACAATTCAAGTGCGAAGCATTTATCAGTGTGTTATTATTAGGATGAATGATTTGTTTCCTAATGTCGACGGACAGGCGGGATTTAGAGTAGAAGGCGTTTTCTCCCCCGCCAACTATAGGGGAAAAAAGAGCCCCGTGCTCCGAGGGTTGCAAAGACGTGCATGTTAACATTTTTTGCCCCCTGAATAAATAGGTCTCCGGTTAAGTAATTCTAACACCTGTCCTGTGATATTAAAATTATGCTCCTCGTGTAGGATCCGTATTTTTTTTATTCATAAACATCTCTCAACGGTTCATGGATGAAGTATAGAAAATATAAATGTATATAATTAAAAGTTAATAAAAAAACGTACAGTCCCGCTACAGAGAATCGTCACCTGACGGTTACCGATTAATTAAGCATTAACTCGTCAAGGTGGTGTAAATTGGTAAAGATACGCTTCGGGGGTGTTGCATGCCAATAGGGCACGTATTTCGTTGGCTTTAAAGCATGAAGTATAGCTAAAACCGCAACTTGTGAAAAGAAAAAAAAAAAACACGAGGTTCAATTTTACTTTTGTTCTGCGACTGAGCAATCTTTCAGAGGCAATTTTTTCCGCGTAAATTGGAATATCTCAAGTATGAAAGTAAGTGAATAGGCAATTTTAGGTATGTTTCTCTATTCTGAATCTATTCTCACCAGTCCGCCTCTATAAGATTGTGACCAAGCAACGTGAGTGGCTCTGGAGCAGTAATAGTTTCTTGTAACGTTTTAATCAACTTCATTTGTTTTAAACCTAAACTGTTCAACATAGAAATAGTTTACTAAAATATCTTAACCAGTGTTCTGCGCTCGTTGCTACAAGGTTAAGATAATTTATCGAAGGAACGTATGAAGCTTTGGGTCAATTATGCTCACATCATTTCTCCAAAGTTTAAACCCTCTTACTCTACCGGTTCCAGGTGGCCTGCACTTATATCTTGCACCGCTACTTACTCAATTACTATACTTACTTTTCTTTCTGGTGAAATAAGAGGGCAAATTTTACGGTACTTAGACTTGGATGACGAAATGAATGAGTGGCTGCAATTAGAATTATTCTGATGATATGTGCCAAATTCCTTGTTAAAAGTGTATCATGGCAAGGTAGCATTCCCGCAATGGCTGTCATTACACCGATCATCATTGCAAGTTAAAGGGTACGCCTTCTAACCATCAGCTTTGGAGCCCAACTCCCGGACTAACGCGTAGCGCTATGCGCTATACGCGTTAGTCTTATGATTTTATATTATAGAGTGAGATTAGTCCAAAAAAATTGGACTTATAGGCAATTTTATTTCTCAAGTGCATTATTACCCTCTCTGTACGATCTTGATGCAGCTGTGGAGATTCATCTGTTTCAACGTGAACTGCAATTACTGCAAACGTTTTTCTCCTCGAAAATCCACGCAGTCCTGGCAGCTCACCAAATTTTCCTCTGAAAAAAAATTTCACCGGGGTAAATGGAACTTGATCTACGAGAAGGATAAGAAAGTAGCCCAAGCTGCCGCGGTGGTTGGGAAATGCATCAAAGTTTTCAAATCAGTGCTCCAAGTTGTCTTGTCGTCGGTCATTTATCTTCCCTCATCCGGTCATTCCGACCCGGAAGCTGTATCCGCGATCGTATGCCACCAAGTTTTCGGGGCGCAACGCTCTCTCCCTCACCCCCGCACCCCTGTCAGATGTCACAACCCCCGCATAAGTTCAGCGTTAGGGTTAAATTCGCCGTAGTTGTAGGAATGCTGGAAAAGAGGGTTTTATTTATGACAATAGATTGGGAAATTTTCAACTCAAAAGCCATAAGTTCTCTGCTTTTAGTAAAAATGTGTCCGTGTTCCTGTGCCGTAAATCCAAGCCAAGATTCACTCTCTTTCTCTTATGACGATATCTTAAATGGGTGAAAAAACCCTACATGCTCAAAAAGTAAGCCAAAAAGACAGCATATTGCTCGGAGGTGTTTAATTATTTCCGTGGACAAACATAATTTGGTTACATGAAACATCTTCCACTGTTTTTTTTTTTCTTTTCCCTCTCAACCATAAGAAAGAAGTTCTTAGACTTGTGGTAATGCCCCGAAACTTGTAAAAGGTCCTTCCGAGGTGTTTTTCTATTTCTTTTTCTTTTCCTCTCTTGCCCTTTAGTTTTTTCCTTAAATGTTTGATGAGTAAAGTGTAAAAATTCATAGTTTTTGGGCTGTTCAATTTTTTTTTTTTTTTTTTTTTTTTTTAATTATTTTTTTTTTAAAGTCTTGCAAATATCTTTCAACCTCTTTGTCCATTGCAATCACCCGCTTCCACTAATAGGATCCTTCTATATCTCTTTTGTCTTCTTTGTCTATAGCTTTGTCTATCAATTTCAATAATGGGCCCGCTGAATCGATTCGATAGAAGCAATTACTCCGGTCTGGGTCAACTTTTGGCCCTGCGGGTCGATTGTTGAATCGTTATCGAATGACCTTGATCGATAACTCCCTATCTTAACAATATTACATATCGATCAATATCATTTGATAACGATTCAAAAATCGAGCCACAGTTTGTACATTAAACATAGTCCAAGTCGCGCAGTTTTCACGGAGCACTTACATTTCCTCTTTTCACGGCATTTGATTGAAACTACTTAAAGTCATACAAATTTGGAAGTAGAATTTTTGTGTGTTTATTTGTGTTTTTTAAGTTTTTTGTGTTTTTTGTGCATTTCTGTGCTCTTTGTGTTTTTTGTGTTTTGTTGCGTTTTTTGTGTTTTTCGGGGTTTTTCTGCGCTTTGTGCTTTTTTGTGTTTTTCTTTGTGTTGTGTTTTTACTGTATTCCAGCTTTTACCGACCTCATTTTGGATTAATCAAGAGAAAACCTTTCTGCGCCTCGATCTTTTCCGAGAAACTTAGCAGCAATGAGACGTGATCTTTATCCGTACGTCGTCCCCTTTCGCCCTTCTAAACATCCAGTTGGTCAGTCCTCAGACGTAAGATCGTATTTCCTTTTCAATGTAAGCCTTGTTTTACATATAAATCCATGCTTTCTGGGGCTCATGAGGAAATCGAGAAACGCCCTTACTTTAGAGGGACGACGAGTTTTGGGCCCCTTTAAGACTTCCTCGCCGTAGACGAAAGTTACGGGACGTTCAGAGCGAACCCGATGACGCATAAGGAAGGAGACGTATCAGGAAATTCCATGGACGTCAAAAATACTGGGAAACCACGAGTTGTTATAGTCGGGGTATACGGCGAGCGGAAAAACTCGGCAACGGAGTGGAAACCCAGTTTTCCGAAATTAGTTTCCGGGGAGTTGGCGGCCAGTAAAGCATGATTGTCGACAAACAGTCCTGCTTCGTTTCTGTTTATTCTCCGGGCCGAAGTTGGAAGTTTCCTTGATTCGACGTCAAAGTCGGAGCCGAAAAAGATGCGGAGGGACTGCAGGACGCTGTCAGGGCACCTATTCATAACTTTTACCGAGCCGGAACTCCTTTCTTTCCCCGGCTCCGTGGAAGTCGACTCATTAATCGCCGGGAAAATCACGTTCGAGGGGTCGCCTTCTTCGTCGATTTTATTTTTCACCACGTCCATCACGGCGTCCCGGCCCGCAGTTAATCGAGTCAATGGCAAAGGTCGGACAAGATTTGGAAACTGCAAAAAGCGTATAACCCCGTTAAATCAAAACTTTGAGATTTTAAAAATGGCTCCATTGGTTTTCTTGTGGAATTTTCTCCGGAAGCGCCCCTCAAAATTTTACATGTGACGAATTAAACAATAAAATTTGCAGTTTTAGTGAAAAAGGTAATGTCCAACTTTTCTGAATGACTCAATCCACTGTGCGTCCTGGCAATGAGACATCTACCAAAAGCCTTCAAGTTAAAATTCAGCACCTCTCTTTAACAGAATTGAACCGTTTATTTTCCAAATCAAGCAAGCACTAATCTCTATTTTGGTGGTAGAAGGATTGGATTTCTCTGGTATAATCAATCATGTCTGATTTCAAAATAGTCGTCCTCTAAAGGAACATATATTTTTTCAAATTCGAAGATTGTCAACGAAGCGAATAAAACGTTGTTTTTTTTTGTTTTATCGCATTCGCAATTTTGGCGCTTACGTGATTTGGAAAACCAGTGTCTCGACCGTGTTTTGCGCGAAATTTGACATTAGAAGAAGGATACCTATAAAATTTCAAATCCCTGACACATGCAAGAACTCCAGTAATTTACATTTGCAGCGGACCAATTATTGAAATTGATAGACGAAGCTATAGACAAAGGAAACAAAAAGGATATATGGAAGGATCCTATTGACAGAAGCGGGCGGCTAAAATGGACAAAGGACGTGAGTAATAGACTAACGAAAGGCAACCCACGAGAGATCCTAATGTTAGTCCATCATTGTCCCCCTTAGTCTATGACACCCATCCGTTTCGACGAATAGAATCGCTCCATACTCCCTAAGTCTTCTTTGTCTATCGCTTTGTCTGGAAATTATTTCAATAATCAGCCCGCAGGTCCGCTGAATACGCGCGCTGGCTAAAAGTTAAGGTAAAATTCTGCCGTGCTAAGCAAGAACGCCATAAATCCATCAAGAATTTCCCGCGTTTTTTGGAACTAAACACTTAGTTAAATAAAAACTGTTTTACGTAAGCACCTCAAATTTTCGGGTTAAGTTCTTGATAGAATTTTTGAGGGAAATCTGTAATAACATTTTCCCAATGCACATAAGTTTTTCTGCTATGATACATTAATCTAACAAAAATTAAATGGCGTTTACAGCGTTATTGCGTTGCACGGCAGAATTGTAGATTTGAGGCGAGGGATGGATAAATCCGGGCGAGAGTGTAGTATTTCATATTGACAAGGAAGCACAAGTCACACACCCCTTTGCACCCATTGCTCTTTGATGCGAGTATCCCAGCGCGGTAATCCCAAGACGGGCTCCTTGACTTCTCCGGTGGTTGCAAAGTGCGGTCGCCTCCCGACCTCAAAATCCGCTGGAGGTCTCGAGCCCCACAATGGGCCGCGACACAAGAGATAAAAGGTTAAAAAAGGCGAAAACACGTCTGAGCCCGGGAACACAGGTGGTCCCTCGAGTGACAAAACTGCAAAGGCTAGCCGTGGGCCCGTGCCGGCTGGTGTGGCCGTGGAAATGAGGCCTGGGTTCCACGGACCACATACCGTGATCAGCCACACAAATCAATGAATAGGGGTTGTCCCGTTGTCATGTCGTGCAGGTTACCGCGAGTAAAGGAAGCCGCCGCACATTTGGAATATAGATAGGATCCCGGTCGATTATTGAAATTGATAGATAAAGCTATAGACAGTGAAGACAAAAAGGGTACGGTCCAATCCTATTGGCGAAAGCGGGTGGTTGCAATTAACAAAGGAGGTAAGTGATAGACTATAACTAACGGCAACCGACGAGATACTCGACAGTTAGTCCATCATTCTAACCCTTAGTCTATAAGAACCACCAGTTGCAACCAATAGGATCGCTCTATACTCCCTATCGTCTTATTTGTCTACAGCCCTGTCTACCAGTTTCAATAATCAGTCACTGTTGGAGAATCTCCGACTCGTGCTTCACGACTAATGGGCCTTTTTTCTCATGGCGTTACGCTAAAATTATTGCGTTTCATGTTATTCTTATTTTACCTCGAAATTGTCTGAAAGCTTCGAGGATTTAACGAGAATATTGTATCTTTTTAAGCTCTTTCACAATGAAATGAGCCATATAACATCCAATGGCGCTTATCAGGTTTTGAATTTCCATTCTTCATTCGCACCTGAACCTGCACCTTTCGTTAAGTGTCCGTTGAAAAAGATACTCTACACTCGATGGTGTTTGGGTGTAGTGTCTGATTTGGCAAGGAGGCGGTGTAAGCCCATCGAAACCTGCGTTGTCAATGGCCAGTCAGCGGACCGGGGTGCCGACAAAGGGGAGCTTTCACACGGAAAATGGTAAATGGTAACAGCAGTAAGGTAAAATTGAATTAGTGACGCTCTGCCACGTGAATCGCCCGCGATACGATGGGTGGCACTACATTAGGGCAATGTTGCCATATCAACAAATATGCGGGGATTGCACTCTACAAACGAGAGGTTTTGAAATGAACACGAAATCGAAATCCACCCATCTAACTCTGGCTCAACCTCCTGCTTTCATTATCATCATTCATCCTCACCATCGAGCTGATAAATTATTATGCATACTGACTGTATACGCAATCATAAAATTGCAAACATTCCTTTCATTCATAGGTATTAGGGAATCATTCAGAAATTCTCACAAGTGTTCACCGTTCAGAAAAAAATTATGTTGAGTATGTCCGCGGTCTAGCTAATTTATAGCGTGTACAGTTATGGTGTAGCTATCAGTACTCTTACCATAATTTTAATTATAACTTCATTTTGGTAGGTAGACTAAAAAAATAAACCTAAGTTTTCGGCACGAATTGATGGAAAATCTGCGTCCTAGAAGCCTCAAAATGCGTCCAACAGAAATAAACTTTCAAAAATTGTCCGGATCTATTCCATACAACAATTCGAAAGTATTCTTTGCTGAAAGTTTAAGAATAAACGTAATTTTTCAGCAGAGATCGATGAAAAATCTGCGTCATGGAAGGGGAAGCCTCAAAATGCGTCCAAATAGAGTTAAAATTTCAAAAATTTTGCCGGGAGAGGCCCCCCGGACCTTCCTCTGGACTGAGGGGTAACCAAATGATCTAGGTACGCCTATGTGCCCTTCTGCGTGCTGATTATTGAAATTGATAGACAAAGAAGACATAGGGGGTATGGAGCGATTCTACTCGTCGAAACGGGTGGGTTTTATAGACTAAGGGGAAAAATGATGGAATAACTATTGGATCTCTCTTGGGTCGCCTTTAGTTAGTCTATTATCTACCCCTTTGGGTATTGCAACCCCCCGCTTCCACAAATAGGCTCCTTCTATATTCTTTTTGTCTCGTTTGGCTATAGTTTCAAAAATCGGCCCGCTGGGCCCAAGGAGATCCATATTTCGACATGGTCGTGCTCTCTCTACATAAGCATTTTAGCAGAAATCTGGCATCAGAGCCACAGTCCTACTGTTGTCGATTTTCGTGTCCTGGCGTTGTTTCTTTTGTCTTGGCGTTCAAACGGCGGGCATCTTGGTATTTTTCCGTTTTCGTCGATTTAGTTCCACCACGGTCGGGCCTCACGGGCTCAATTAGCTCCTAGGCCGCGGCCTAAATAGTCAGGCCAGGACCCTGCACCACCAACTTCCCTCCCCGGTCCGCTAATGTAATTATGATTCCGGAAACCTATTGTGCCACCGAGAATAGACTGTAAATTTTGACTCCGTGCCCGCTGCCAGATTGTGGATACCTTCCCGTCCATTTCAATAATAATTAGGGTGACTCTGATACACTTATTGTGACGAATTGGCAACGGAACGCTTTTTGTCGCGTCTGTAACCAAATGATTTCCGAGCTTGTCCAAAAGTGTTGATCGGTCGAGAAAGAAGCGAATCGCGAGAAGTGAGGTCGTCCTCGGTGTTCCACCGTTTCGAATTCGTAATCGATCTTGGCGTGATAAGCAAAACAGAACGTTATTAAAACTCAATTTTCAGTAGTTGCCGCGGCTTCGTCGGTATTTGAAAAATTGGCTTTTAACCAGGCATTCATTCAGGTACCCATCAAAAGGAATCACCGCAGAGAATCTTGGTTTTAAAATAATGTTTTAATGGGCAATATGTGAACAAAGAGTTGGTTTTAGCAGGGGTGGACTAGCATTCAAGAAAATAGGAGGCGATGATGATTTAAGGGCTCTTCCAGTCGTTTGCCCCCACCCCCTTTCCCCTCAGAAGGAGAAGAGGATCTGGGGGCCCATCGGGAAGTTTCAAAAATGCATTCACTTCGAAATGCAATTTTAGCAATTTTTAAGTCAATATTTTAATATTTTAGCTCCACTACAATTGTCTCTCACTCGTTCCGATCAGTTCGCCTTCAATTTCTCGATAGGCAACACTAACGGCTTGGGAGCAGTAATAGTTGCTCTTCGCGTTTCTGTCATGTTATCTCAGTTCGTTCGTAGCTGTAGCGGTTTAATCCTTCTTTAACATCGTTCCTTACTCGCTACGACCGATTTGCCTTCACTATCTCATAAGGCAATGGTATCCCCTTCAAAATGCAATTTTAAGCAATATTTGAGTCAATTTCTCAAATAGTTCAGCTCCACTCAAATCGTCTCTCACTCGTTCTGACTAGTTCGCCTACAATATCTCGATAGGCAACATTAGCGGCTTGGGAGCAGTAATAGTTGCTTGCAGCAGCTCAGCTTGTCATTTTCGCTCAATGGTATCGAGCATTGTATTAAGTAGCGGACGAATGCCACTCCCGTATTACAATGCTCAGTACTCATTCTGATAAAGTTCCCGCCGATAATTTGGACTACATTTTGCAATTTGGAACTATAAATTCTAGCCCAGTTTAAAAACAACGTACGTGCCATTAGTTTCCCTATGCACATAAGTGTTTTTCCAGAAGAGCCAGAATTCATAGTTTCAAATTGCAAAATGCAGTCCATTTGTGTGTCGAATTTTGGAGGAGATTTGATTCAGAAAATTTGAACATTACTTTTCTCCTCGGGAACATAGCAAAACGGTGGCGCTTCCTTCGAGGCGAATTCTTTCACCACAAGTCGCTGAAGAATCTCCAAAGGGAAGAATACACTCGGAGACACAAAAGTTATTAGAGCAATTCGGCATTCCGTGCTCTTTGCAAAAGTGCTGCATCGAAAGAATCCCGGGTGTTCCTGCTCGTGATGAATCGAATAGGTGCTTAACTACATTTCGATGGGGGGAGAGGGGAGGGGGGGGCATGTAAAATTTCAGACCCGCCACGGCAATATCGGGGAAATCTGTGTAGGAAGTGCACGATCTCAAAGTCGGGCCTTGGGTCGGCCTCTCACGTAAAATTGCTTAATCATGCAAATGGAAACTGTGGTACATGCACTGGTCTTCCTGTTTGCTTTCCTCCCTTACGGACCTACGACCGGAGTGCCCTCGCTTTGATGTATTAATTCTCGCGGTTTTTGCAACCGTCCCTTTAAAAATCCCTGGGATTGCTTGAATTTTTGTCCCTTTAAATACTTATGCGAAGCGGAGAGTTTATTCAAAGACCATCGGAATGATACGTTTGCGTTGGCACCCGTTGACCGCTTTGAGCTCGGATGTTGACTCTGCCCAATGGCGTGGCGTGCTTTGCGATTTATCGATTGATATGCCATTTAAACCTATGGGAAAGGATCGATAAACAGGGTGTTCGCAGTGAACACCTTAATAATCGATTCTTTATCATAGGTTTAAATGGCAGAACAATCGATTCATCGAAATTCACGCCACTGACTCTGCCCTGAACTTAAGCACAGCGCAAATCTGCGTAAAGTGACTGACCACTATTCTGCAGGGCTAAGGAAGAACGCCGTATGAACATTCGAGAGCTGCCAAATTTCAGGTCGAGCATGAATTTCTGGGGAGATTTATGC
Organism: Bemisia tabaci; assembly: GCF_001854935.1. Lineage (NCBI taxonomy): Eukaryota > Metazoa > Arthropoda > Insecta > Hemiptera > Aleyrodidae > Bemisia > Bemisia tabaci. Next base: position 440,456 of record NW_017547210.1, on the reverse strand, counting down.
ATTTTTTTCTTTGAAAATTTTAAGCATTTTAGATCAAATCGGGAACAAAATTGTCTGAGAAATTGGAGGGATAATATATAAAATAATGTCTAAAAAATTCGGTTTTGATTCAAGGGAATTTGCCAACGTCTGAAGGTTCATACGGCGTTCTTCCTTAGCACGGTAGTATTGCTGACTTCATTTGATGTTGATGAGCCTTCGAAGTAATTATTAGTTTGCTTCGATGTCTCTTTTGGTTTCCTATTTTACCAAGCTTCGAAAGCGAAAGGCCTTTGATGCGAGGACTTCCTTTTTCTCCAGAACACATGATTTGGTCATCAAGCATCGGACTTCGGTGCACCACAAGCGATACTCGTCGTTTCGTCCTAGACGAAAGAGCGTTCGCATCAGAGAAATGCAGTTCAACGTTGCAAAATTTCCACCTGTATATTTTATTTTTATCATTAAACAGTTCTTTAGGAATTTCACCCTTTTTTCCAGATTGCTCGGTCATGCTTTTGTGAAAAAATGACTTGTTTGGGTCGATCTTGTAGACTTGGAGATTGGAATGAAGTCAAATTTATCCATCCTACGAATTTGCAATGAGCTTGGAAAAAATTAAATTGCTGATTTAACAATTTAATCCCTAAAAAAAGTGACTGCAATATTTCAATGTAGATTTTACAACAAAAAATGCTACTATTACCCCTATTGTAAGCTAATTTAACCACGGGGTAGTTAAAATTTAATTTTTTCCGTGAGGAATAGCATCTTACAAAGATATTTTACCAATTCGATTTCATTCGAGAAAGTGAGGCTGTAACAGAGTGGATCCACGTGTTCGGAATTAGTTGTCAATTTTTTGAACTGCAAAATTTTAAGCTGCCAAGGATTACACTGTGATCTCTAGAAGAGAGTTATCTTAATTGGACTATATTTCGCAATCGACCGGGAACGAAATTGTGGTTCCTAATCGCGAAATGTAGTCCAATTTGCCTTCTCCATTTACGCATTAAATAATAATTCGACTGTGGTCTCCCAGCTTGCCAGTGCAGTCACAACAGTGTAGTATGGTAATCAAGAGTGGCGGTAGCCACCCCCGGTCGAGGAAAATGACGTCCTACTAAAGTCCCGATAACAAACGGGTGGCCGACACTCTTAGTCACAGGCAACTCCCTTAACTTGAAAATTGATTCGATTGCCATTCGACTGCAGCCCAAACGACGGCACGGATTCCTACGATCTTGGTGTCTACGGACGCATCTCAATTAGGACTACAAAGTGNGTTTTTGTAGTTTATGTTTGACAGATGTCTCAAAGCTAAATAAACGCGTGTGCAAAGACAGCAAAATCATATCAACGATAATGAATCTTGTCATTCATCAACGCGTCATCATCTAAGTGCGTGGTCAAAAATAGCGGCGAATCGTAAATGATCTATGATCGGTTATCGATATTTCCTTATGAAGCTATGGTAAAGAATCGATCATGAAGGTGATAGCAATCGATATATCGCAAAGCACGCCAAACCACTGGTCAAAAACCTCAATTATGAATGGAACGGATGAGGCGGATGGGGTGGTGGATTAGGACGGACAAAGTGGATGAGGACACGGACGAGGAGGAGAGAGAGGAGTAGGAAGATGAATCCAGACACAAAATTAGTGGGAGGCAAACTGGAAGCGGGAGCGAAAATAACGAGTCAAAAGGGCTGCGAAGTGGGAACTTTGAATGCGCTTTTAAAATTAGGTGCATTGAAAATCTTTTGTTGTGATCTTAAGAAACTTATTGCCGAGGCTGAAGTTGAGGGCGCCCGGTGTTGCTGAGTCGCACGCGGAATTGGTCGGATTTCGCGAGGAGCCCCCAGGATTCGGCCCGTCCGTGGCGCATCTGGCGGGCATGCGCGCAACTGAAACGATAATCTCGGCTGTAAAGCACTCGAAGAGTCCGACAGTTGGACACTCCGGGATGTTACGCGCCCACAACCGGCCAACTCTCCGTTGCCTAACTGGGCAACTTGAGGCTTTCCCGAAGGCTCATCGCCGTAGTGACAATTCTTGGCGTGGTTTGCGGTCAATACTGGAGAATTTTCTCTGAAAAATATTGTTTTCGGTACGGGGGCTCGAACTTTCGGCCCTCCCAAATCCTTACGCAACCTGCTCCCAGTTCTCCCGCGGGAGGGTCGTACAGTGGATCGAGTCAATTGGAGCATTGGACATGAAATTGACTAAATATGCAAATTTTGGTGTTTATTTCGTCACATTTTAAAATTCGAGGGGTACATATCAAGAAAATTTCAAGAGGAAACCGTAGGAACCACTTTTAGAACCTCAAAAACGTGTATGAACGGAGTTATAAGCGTTTAAACTTTCCAAATTTTGTCCGACCTTTCCTATTGACTCGATCCACCGTGGGTTGGAAGGTGTAGGGTGCCGCGATGATTCTGGTCATAGTTTCGGTAAGGGTGGCTTCCACGAGATGACACGAAACATTTTGGCCGGAAATTATGAGCCCTCCGATAAATACGGGAAATCGATCCTTACGCATCTTGACTTAGCGTCAACCGTTTGATCCAATGAGACGATTCTGGGAAGGTACCGAAAAAGTCCTCTGAGAATTGTTTCTCAATTTTACCACGGACGGGTCATTCGGACATATCTCTGCTAAACGAGACCAGAGACAGTTGAGGAAGAAGGAAGAGATGTGATCGTCAATCGAGGGCCGCAAGAATGAATGGGAATTATAAAGCGCCAGTGACGTCAGCGGTGTCCACGCGACGGCGACACACACGGTTGGGGATCTCCATTTGCAATTTGGAACTGTAGATTCTAGCCCGGTTTAAAAATGACGTATGTGCCTTTAGTTTCCCAGTGCACATAAGAGTTTCTCCAGAAGAGCCAGAATTTATAGTTCCAAATTGCAGAATGCAGTCCAATTTATGTGCTGGATTATCGGCTAATGTTCCGATTCGGAACCAACAGCCATCTAGAGATTCTACTTAGTGTCCATAGACACCATGACGGGGTTGGTGCATACATGCTCCACGCTTTCATTTTTTCATGGTTCAAGACTGAGTAAAATCTGTTACAGTCTTAAGGATTAAATGTAGAACCAAAAAAACTTAAAGAGAAAAAGAAATGCGATGGAACAATTTCGCAAACATTCACATGAGAAGGAAAAGGGAAAAGCGAGAAGTTGGATTTTTCCCGGTGAACTTGGCAAGCGGTCGACCGCGAGGCCGAAGCTCACATTGCGGGAGTGAAATATAATACGGTTGTTATGAATTAAAAGCGCTTATTAATTAATTGACAATTACAGTTCCGTGTTAACTCTGACAATGGCAACATTAATTCATAATAATTCATAGCCGCCTTGCAACAAAAGGACGGCTCTTCCGGAGTGGAGGCAGGAGCGGTCAGTGCGACTGGGCCTGCGCCCTCGCGGACGCGCCGCGCCGCGCGCCGACCGCGTCGCACCACTTAGGCGCGGGTGTGGGCGCACCTCGACCGAGCCCCAACGCCACGGCAACCTATGTTTATGGCCGCTAAAACACCCTCCACGATGTTGGTTTGGACAAGGATTTCGCCTTTTCCACCTCACTACGTTGCAAAGTCTCGTGAGGTTCGTAGTTCGTAGTTCTCATCAGACCAGTGGCGGATCCAGAGTGGGTCGGAGGGGATGGGGAGGGGGCGGGAACATTTGCTGGTGTACAGCGGGGGGCAGGGCCGGATTAAGGGGGTGGCCGCATGGGCCGCGGCCCATGGCGGGAAATCTATAGTGGGCGGCAAGTTTTGAATTTTTTTTAAATGTAAGTATAGAGAATTCGAATTTAGAAAAAAAAATTCCAAACGAGAAAAGGCGACAAAATCTCTAATTTTCTGAGAGTATAGTAATTTCTACCTTTGTCGTCTTTCAGTGATACAAGAGGCAGCACCTTTAATTAGTCGAGTTAAGAGAGAAACCAAACACGCATTTGGCCTGGAACGGCGCGACTTACCTAAAGAGAAATGATGACGAGGACTTGAGATGAAAAGGAGAAGCCCTCGGCGCGGCGATCGGTATGTAACACATATTAGCGCCAACAAGACTGCACGAATACTTCACGCATTGCATCAAACACGGTGCGGTCATTGCGGACGGCGTGAAACGGATAGCGCCTGCAAGACTGCGTGAATACTTCACGCATTGCGTCAAACACAGTGCGTTCAGCAGCGGTCGGCGTGGAACTCAAGGCGCCTACAAGACTGTCGGAATACTTCACGCATTGCGCCAAACACGGTGCGGTCTGCGCGGCGCGGCGCGGCGGCGGCAGAAGTTAAAATCATTAATCCACATTTAAGTTTGTAATTTCATAATTTTTTCGTTCATTTCTTCACCCCTCCCTCGCTGGCACGTTCATTCGATGGTTTTTATTGATGTTTCAAAACGAATGAGAAGGGGGCGGCAAAATACAGGCGGCCCACGGGCGGCAAGTAGGTGAATCCGGCCCTGGCGGGGGGTCCCGGGGGCCTCCCCCCAAAAAAATTAATATTAGGCCCTCCCAAATTTAATTTTAAGCATATTAACATACAATTTGGGCATTATTAGAAAGTTGGAAATTGACGAATCATAGCTCTTTCAGCGTAATTTTATATAGCGTATATGTAGTAGGTATTAATTTCTGCGGTGTTGAGTATAACCTTTGGTTCGGTAAGCTTTGGTTATACAGCTTTGTCTTAAAACCAATTTAGTAAATTTTTAAGAGCACTTTGTTTTCTCTCCCTTTCACTCCTTTTTCCTTTTCTCTTTTTTCTTTTTTCGCCCCCCCCCCCCAATGGATCCGTCACTGCATCATACCAGTTAATGGGTCTCTGCAACTTGGCAAGTGGCGAGCTTGCAGCCAAAGCCAAACGAAGAGTTCTTCGCCTCAAAATTCACAATGAGTGCGTCGGAGAAGTCTGAAATACACTCCTAACTTCGAAATCTGCGCAAGAAATATACGTTTTGCCTTAAGATCCTCGCTTTAAAAACGATACTGCGCCAATGGTGAGCATTTGTAAAAGGAGTTGCTAGTCCATATAGGCCTTTTTTCAGGGATTAAGGCAAACGAGTCTATTCTACTCTGAGCAGATCCACTTGTCAGTTGCTTGAAAATTTGTCACCACCACTGAAATAGGTTCCCCGACTCATGTTTAGGTCAGTATTACACCTCAAAGAGACAGGAAATGACCAAATCTTGACGCATTCCGTAAGATACTCTGAAAAAAAAGTTACGAGCTCTACAGACATATCGTCCGTTCCAGGCTCAGAGGCCGTAAGTTCTGGGCAATGGCGTAGCGTGCTTCGCGATACATCGATTCATCTACCATTTCAACCAATAGAATAAGATCAATGAACAGGGTGTTGGCAGCGAATACCTAAAAAATCGATTTTCTTACCATGACTATAAATGGGGAAATATCGATAATCGATCATTTACCCCACGCCACTTGTTCCAGGCACTGAAGCCGTAGCTTCAATTGCTCCGGGTGTTCACCCGGGATTTTCGGCCCCTGAGCCCGGAACACGGACGGCATGTCTGTATAGTCCGTAAGTACGGCTTCTACGACCGGAGTTTTTTGTTTGTTTTCAATCTATAGACCTTCAATGGAGATGTTGCACGTGTGAGGAATTTGCGATTTGACTGTTAATTCTTATGCAAAAGTTTGCGAGAAACACGATGGTGCCACTGGTTTTCTCTGAAATCAACTCCCAAGCTCAAAAAAAAGCTCTCAAGTTGAGGTCAAAATGGAGGGGATACCCCACCTCACACTGAGAGTTCACGTCTACATCAAGACAAACTCTCCATGCAAAGATAGGGAGCAAATACATTAGCAGGGTTGCCGTGTTTTCAGTTTTGGAATCCCCAAATAAAGCGGCAGTCTTGTCAATGTATTTGCACCCTATCTTTACATGGAGAGTTTGTCTTGATGTAGACGTGGGCTCTCAGGGTAGGGTGGGATATCCTCTCCATTTTGACCTCAACTTGAGAGCTTTTTTTGAGCTTGGGAGTTGATTTCAGAAAAAAACCAGTAGCACCATCGTGTTTCTCACGAACTTTTACATAAGAATCAACAGTCAAATCGCAAATTCCTTACACATGCAACATCTCCATTATTAGAGGTGGGCCCAAAAAACGGTCCTTATCAATGTGCCTTATTTTCTTATATGTTTTTATGCAGTCGAGACGCAACCTTAATCTATAAGTATCCACACCGATTCTACATTAGTTCTCTACTTTAAACACAGTTGATAAATCACGCGCCCAAGTCCGATCTCCTCTTGAATATTCGCATGGAAAATGTGTGGGTGTGTTTCATAGCGCAGGAACATCGTCGCTGCGTCAACATAGGGGTACATCTCCGTTTCTAGGCGATTCCCACGGACCGCGGCGTTGCCCGTGTGACGGAGCTCATTCGAAAGTGGTGTTACGCGCTTTCTGCAGAGAAGAGACGAGATGTGCGGGGACGGCAACGGGGCTGTGCGTGCTGAGTAGCGGCCGTTTGGGCGTAAACCGAGTTGAAAGCACCATTTTATAATGAGCCTCAATGTCCGCGATCCTTGTCATCGGCGTTAAGTAATTTTGAGTGTAATGAGAGACGGGTCCCGTCGGTTTGTCCACGACCGTCGGAGGTGGTGCAAAGTATTAAAATTCATATTACACCCACTAGTCCCGCGACCCCGACGCGACGCGCGAGCAAGAGTAAGTACCAGGTATTTATGGGCCCTATCCACCCGCCGCACACTGGGTCCACTCAACGGGAGGGCGCGGACAAAATTTGGAAATTTTAAAAGCTTAAATAAACAAAACTCAAAGGTTTTATAAACGGCTCCATTGGTTTTCTTGTGAACTTTTCTGCTGGTAGCACCCCTCAAAATTTATAATCTGACGGAATAAACAATAAAACTGGACGTATTTCTATGAAACAGATTTGAATCAGTGAGGACGAAAACACACCAACTTGGTAACTCGAAAATGCTCACTTTTCACTAAGGACAGACAATTTTCATAAAAGTCATTGAAGTTACCGTATCTGTTCAGACTTGGACATTTAAAGTTTCCTTAAGTACCTGCTTTTAGGCACCAAAAATATTGTTCTCAGACTAACTTCTTCACATAATATGCAGTTTTGTGCTTGTCTTGATTATTTTCATTTTTTCGAATTGGTGTGATTTCGTTCTCAGTGATTCATTTATGTGGAGGTGAGAAATATGGGGTGTGCTCGTCAGTTCTCTGGCCATAAGAGTGAATGAGAATAATAAAGCGCCAGTGACGTCATCGGAAATGGTTACGGCTCTTCGGTCGCGGCTCCTCGTAGTGCGCTTTACCTAACTCATGAGCCCTGTCCACAACGCTCTCGTGCCATGCTCGCGGCTCATATATCTTGCATTCAGTTGGCACATAGTTCTATTCGCTCAATTTAAAATCCCGTTTTTCTAATTCTTCAAAAGGAATCACGCCCACTTTAACATTGCTTCTTATGCAGCTTTCTAGAGCACACCCCATATTTCTCACTTGCACATAGTTGAATCAGTGAGCGAACGAAAACACACCAACTCGTTTGCTTGAAAATGCTCAATTGTCATTGAAGATGAGCAATTTTTATGAGAGTCATTGAAGTTAGCATATCTGTTCCAACTTCGACTTATAAAGTGTCTTTATAAGTGTCTTTATATAGTGTCTTTTTTTTTTCTGTTGTTTTTCTCCACCAAAAAGATTTTTCTCAGATTAACTTCACCACCTCCTGTGCAATTTTGTGTGTGTATTGATCATTTCAATTTTTTCGAGTTGGTGTGTTTTAGTTCTCACTGATTCAGCTCTGTTTGATAGAAATACGTCCAATTTGCAGTCTTAGTCAAAAATGTTGTGTCCGAGCCCTCTGATTGACTGGATCCACTGTGCGGCGGGAAACGAAATCCATGTTCGCTTGATTCCTTATCGACCCTGCTTGGTCGTTACTCTGATTTGAGCAGCCCCCCGAGACTTTCTCTCTTTGTTTGAGTCCCTGGATTTGCGGGGGTGGCCCCGGACAGAGACATTCAGATGGGCCGCGCGAGAGAAGGTGTGCTCCTTTCAAAATATATGACGTCATTCCGAGACATGACGGACAATGGAGCTTTTCCACCCAGCAGGGATTTACAATATTCGACTTGACTCTAATGCACTTGGATAGCCGGCCGTCCGGTGACCTCCGCCAAGTTGGATGTGTTTCGTGATAGAGGCATGACGTCTGGCACCCACATCGCATTGTGCCGCGAATTGGGACGTGGTTTTCCAGTTATCAAAGTCGGATGACGTAATTTTGTACACGTAGGAGGTGGATCTCCCAAACCACGTATCTTATTTTCGGTGTTTTAAAAACTTCGCACCCATTTTACTTTGTTAAGGGCTAGCAAATCAACATCATGCTTTAAAGTTCTCATGCTTTCTTCACTCGTAGACGAAAAAACAGAAGTTTTTAAAAATTGCCGTTTAGTAGTTCACCATTGAAAAAATTAAGTATTGTCGGAAGTCTCAACGTAGTAAACCAAGATACATGCTTTGGGAGTTCCACCGTCGAAATGCTGTATCAATCATCAGTCAAGTAAACATTTTACGCGAGTAGGGGAAAGAGTGCATCAAATGAACCAAAATTTTCTGAAGAAGTATCACATTTGGACGTATTTCTGTTCTTAGTTCCGTAAACAAAACTAAGTGCCAACTTGAGTTCCTTTTGAGGATTTAAGAATCCCGGATAGCGCATTCTGTCAAACGGAACTAAGCGCCATGGAGAAACATTGCGAGCATCGCGTTCCGCAACACCCGCCAATCCAAGCCCCCCTCTCCCTTCTTCCCCCCCACGGCGTTTAGTTCCGTTTCATAAAGATACGTTGATTTTTAGGAATTTAACCAATTGTGAAAGACATACCTACCTGCAAAAATTCATGAATATGCGTGGTGCCATTCAAGACGACTAAAATGGGAATAAACCCCGGTTTACGTGCCGTAATTAATCCTGAGTCATTTCAACAAAATATAACTACTTATTTGAGAACTCGATCATCCGATTTTTCTCCCAGGCTATATGTAATTCCTGTTTGAAAAAAGGAAGTAAAGTGAGCTCTCCTGCATAGTGATAGCGAAGAGAGCAGCAAGTGCATTTCTGTATGAGCCATGGTTAGCACATGCTTTTATGTGTCTCGAGGCTCATCCCAGCATGCATTTACTGCTCTCTTCGCTATCACGTCAGTCTTGGCGTGCTTCTCATGAAATTTTATTGTGCTTCTTCAAGTGGGATTCTACAATGTTTAAAATTCAAGAAAGCATGTAGAGGCCCTACACCTTGCAATCCGACAATTATGCGAGTGTTAATTGCCAATATAACCATAATTGCAGCCAGCAACTCGGTGGAACTCTCGCCAAGTCGGGGGGCAAAGACCGGAAGTCGGGCCGAAGTAAGAGAGGGACGGCTCCTGGGATAGAACATTTCGATTGGCCATCGTTCTGGCTCCGGTCATTTCCGGCCTTCCTTCGGCCATTTCCGCTCCGGCTCGGCCATTCCTCCTGAGAAATACACCGTTCTAACCGTAGTTTCTGAACCATTCTTCCAATGCCAAGGTTGAATAATTCAACAAGACTAACGTAAGGAAAAAATTGCTCAGTTTTTCACGTGAGATTTCGAAGAGAGAGCATCGGAAACTATCATCTAGCTCAGGTCTTGTCTAGAGGCCCATCTAAATGAAACTTTTCGACAATATATCTCCATTGGCGGATCCAGCAAAAAGAAAATTTCCAGGTGTCTGAAATTTGATGAATTTCGTGTCTAAGTGGAAACTACTGAGTGAACTGAGAACGAGGATACCCTTGGTTCATGAATTGAACAATTATTGGAAAATATATCACAGAATGATCTAATCTGCTGAAATGCGTTTAAACGAGGAATGCCGCCAGATGACGTCACTAGGCGGTGCATCTTCTCACTTTTAAATCTATTTCTATACTATTTCCATATCAGAAAAAAATTATAAATACTGTGCAATCAGCTCTTTAAGCGCTTTCAAATGAAGCAATAACCAATTTGCATGCAAATTTTCCATTAGTGACATTGCTTTTCTCCACTTAAACCTATGGAAATATATCGATCCTTCGAGAGGCCAGGTGCTCCAATAAAAATCGATTATTTAACATAGGTTTAAATATCCCTCGAAAAAGGCTAAAGTCAGCTCGTTTCTTATCGAAAAAATGCAATAAGGTTTCAAAGAAATTTTGAAGGAACCCCGATTCCAAGAATTCGAGAGTCACGGCTTTCTTCGATATGACAGGAGCATTGCTCAGAGACGCAAAAAGACTTTAGCGTGAAATGATCCCCAATTCCAATGCAATGGCAGATCACCGAGAGTAAAAGTACTCGGCTACCTTGCACCGATTGCAATTTGGTTTCCTGAAAACTTCCATGATTTTCCTTCCTTGTCAGCGGAAAATTCCGTAGAAATTTAAATTTATTTAGTTGGCTTGTCCTCTTCGTGAAAATAAAACAGAACCAGAGATTTGAAAACACCACAATGGAGATACGTGGTTTGGCACCCGAGGCATTGATTTGGAGTCCGGGAATCTGGATTGATTCTCTGAGGTTTGGCAAGAGTGTTGCATGGCACGCGGCATATCCACCCTGGGAGCCGCTTACATGGAGGTCTTAAAGTTTCAGCCAGGGGGGTTTCACGGTCGGAGGTTGGCCGGGACGTTGACGGCCGAATGTTTGCCGTCCGTCAGGAGGAAATGGCCGCGCGGGCCCTCAGGTAACTTCCCGTTCTCCGCTGAGCTGACAAAAAGGCGTAACTGCTTTTAAATATGAGCTCGGGAGAGTATTGCGGTGTATGAATGGCAAGGTTTATCGCGGAGTATTACGTCCTCACGTCAGGAAGAAACGCGACGCGCTGTCCGCTGTCAACGCTTGTCACTCCTCGTGCTTCCTCATCGCCCGTCTTTCATAACTCCGCCAGCGGGCTGATTGTTGAAATTGATAGACAAAGCTATAGACAAAGAAGACTTAGGGAGTATGGAGCGATCCTATTGGTTAAAACAGGTGGTTGTTATAGACTAAGAGGGAAAATGATGGACTAACTACAGGGTCTCTCGTAGGTTGCCGTTAGTTAGTCGATTACTTCCCTCCTTTGTCCATTGCGACCACCTGCTTCCACCAATAGGATCACTCATTATGTCTTCTTTGTCTATAGCTTTGTCTATCAAATTCAATAATCAGCTCGGAGGCCGAGAAAACAGCTCGAAACAGTTTCAAGCCGCACTTGCAAATCCTCAAGGAAGAGGAAGGTAAAAGAAAAATTAGGACTCATCAGGGTCGGACTGGCTCACATCTCGGGGCGTAGACCCTTAGCCGGCTAAAGGGGCGTAAAGTGATATTTTGCCCCGACGTGAAAGGCGGTCCAGAAATTTCTGGCAAATCAGCTCAATTTTACGCTGTTTTCAGGTTCGAAGTTTATTAAGTAATCACACAGAGCAAAAATAAAATTGAACACTTTTAAGTACCCGGGAGACTTGTGAAATGAAAACCAAAAAAATATATAAAATCAAAGCTAGGTACCAGACGCATCAATGCATCATTATTTCCAGAAGAATCGAGCCAGAGCTTGCAACCTATAATACTGCTTCAAAAAGTAAAAGCTGAAAATGATGCGTCATTTTCGGGTTTTTGGGTTCATGAACCCGAAAATATGTACGCCGAAAAGATCTTTTTAACCTCATCGAAAAATGAAACATTCAATCTAAAAGGTACAAGGTGCTCAGTAAGAAATGTAGAAATAGATGGGAATACATGCATATTAAATGCACCAGAGATCTAAAGCAGGGTGCATGAGGTCCCATTCAACAATCATTTGGTTGGCAATGACTGTTTGGACGTCACCGAATAATTGGGGTTGCAAGATTAAACCTACTTACAAGATAATTTACTTACTGTTTATGAATAGTTTCTATTGGCTCCCCTCTTGAATCCTGAGTTTTTGGCGTCATCCTGCGTCATAAACGCGCCTCCTTTTACTTCGCTCTATTTCCATTCTGTGTTTGTTTCAGTTTGTCTTTTTTGTATTTATAGCGGAGCTTTGAAGGCTGTATGAGCAACACAGCCGTAAATAATCGAGCCTCGTTTTTTAACTTTTCTCACGACATCTCATTGACAGTATAAAACGGAGATGCGGAACATCGCAAATTCGCAGCTCGCGCCATCGCGCCTTCAATTTTGCAGATGCAACACAGACCTCCATCAAGCACGAATAGTTGTATCTCTGCGCCGTCTTTCCATTTGCGCTATTTCCATATTGTGTTAGTTTCGTTTGTCTCATTTTTAGTGGTGCTTACGAAAGTAATTGAACGATTAAGATTTTGCGTGCAAACCAGTTAACAGTTCAATTTTGAAATTTCCGTCCACCATTTTGGTTTCGCTTCTTCTTACCCTCTGACGGTATAATATTTCATCCTAAAAGTTACTCCAACATTAGCTAAGGGCAGAATTAGCCAGAAGTTTCAACTGCGCGGAAGTCTCAACAGGTAATTTGATCATTTTCAACTCCACGGGAAGCTTCGGAGGGTCTTATCAACTGACCCGCTCTAAACTTACACTTGTTGAAGAAGGTGAGTCGAGAACTATAGCAAAAGCACGGCGAAACAATCCGTTGCAGCCCTTTGAATTGAAACGAGATACAAGCGAGCCACCCTCACAAAACTCATCTTTAAACTTCGGCATCCACCAACTTCTCAACGTTTCAAACTTCCAGGCTCTCGCGATATAGCTGCAGCCCACCGGAGCCGGCCAGCGTAAGAAGTTAATCCCAGTCGAATGTGGGTCAAAATTTGTCGGACGAAGCGAGGGGCAGATGTCACATTTTGCGCCCCAATTTATGAGCGGACGGCCCGGGCGTCAGCTCCTTATCTCCGGCCTCCCTGACTGTCGAACTAAATAATGATGTTCGACACAGCTGATGCAAACTGGTGCAGAGACGTTTAATGGTTGCCGATTCAGCGAAAAAAAAAAGAGAAAAAAAGAAGAAAAAAAATCCTCTTCCCCGTAGCTTTGCATCTTCTTATGAGAATGTTGCATTGATGCAACAACAATATCGTATTCTGAGTAAATGGAGTCAAACCGGCACTATTCAGTACCCGTTTGTTTCGTGACAGATCAGTAAAACAACACAGGAAATGTGTCATTCAATAGTACTTTTTCTAGTTTCACTAAGCTCCTCCAACTTTTTTTTCCGAATCTCTTTTGTGCAGTTTTGTTCCTTGGAAAAACGTTACTAGGGATCTAGTTGTTTCCTTGAAAATTTTAAAACCACCTAGTGCGACACACACCAAAAACAAATTATAAATTAATAAAAAAAAATAAATAAAATAAATAACGTCAAAAAATACCTAAGCTAAGAGATTAGGTGTCATTGATATAATTACAGGCTTTCCTTCTGATGTTCACACCGATGCGAAATGCAGTAATTTTTTTGTAAATACTTGATTCGTATTGAGGTATATGGTTTTCGAATCAATAATCGAGGGGCTTGGAGGGCAAGGCGCACAAGTTTAGTGTTTGCTATTTCGCAAAATACGAGTTTGCAGTTTCGAAATTACACGGATTCTTGTGGTCGAAAGAGAGTTCAACCTGCAGGTGATTAAAAATGGGAATTTGGGAGCGAATTTTTCACAGAATATGCACTATAACTAGTTTTACATGAAATCATTAATATCTCAATTTTTTCAAAAACTGCACTTCTTTCCGAAAGATCTGAAATTTAGCGTTACGCATTTTACGAGCAACTTCTA
>NW_017547210.1:349155-424155 GCF_001854935.1 Bemisia tabaci | reverse complement strand
TCCTCAGATAACTTTGTTTGTAATTTGATCTAAAGTTCCGTGGAAAAATATTCACGACTTCCCTCAAAAATAAACATTTTATCGGAGAAAATTTGGCAACCCTAGAATGTTCATACGGCGTTCTTCCTAAGCACGGCAGTATGGAAGGACGCTGTATGAGCCTTCCGAAACGGAATTTATAAGGAAGCTTGTGCTTATTCTTACCCAAAATTTTCGGACGATTTAGCACGCAATTTAATCGAAAATATCTGAAAATTTCAAAGAAAAATATGCATGAGCGTCGTCAAAAATACATTTTTTATCAAGGGACATTTTGCAACTCTTGAATGTTCATACGGCGTATTTCCTTAGCACAGCGGTGTACGTGTACGTTACCTTGTCCTTTCCCCTCCGTCTCACAGTGCATAGGATAGTACGGGGAAAGCGAAGAAATTGCCTACTTCAAGGGGTTTTTGCACTTCCAGGGGTCTTTGGCTCTAGCGGCCAAAAGACGAATCTGAAAGGAAAATTGGACGTATTTCTGCCTAACGGAACTATGTGCGTTAAGACATGAGCCCTGAGACCCATAAGGGTGTATGTGCATAACAGGGCTGACGTCATAATGCACATAGTTCCGTTAGTTAGAAATACGTCCAATTGTTCAGACAAAATGTGCTCTAAATGTAACTGGCTACAACTTTGAGAAGGGAGTTGCGGTCGGAGACGCGCGGGTAAACGTGATTCACGGGCAATTTTGAATTCTCGCGCTGCAACGACGAAGTGTACGAAGGGGCATTCATTGACCTGCCTTTACAGGTGCATTGAGGCCTTTGCTCAGTACAGTCATTGGAACATTGTAAAGGCGCTCCGGGTCTGAAAGACTGACCGAGAGAATTATGAGTTACACAGACGTATACGGTCGTTTAGGGTTCAGCGGCTATAACAACGCCTTCTAAATCCGAAACTTACGGCCTCTAGAACCGGTGTTGCGGCCACTATATCTGAACTTAGAGGGTATCACAGCTGCAGCGGCCTTCGGCGCCAATGGCGCAATTTTACGAGGAGCCGATGAAAAGGGGCCCTACAGGAAGGGTCAAAAGGGAATTGGAATGAACGAGGAAAAATGAAAAAAGGAATGGACTACTGGACGAAGTACGAGGTTAAGCATTCTGATACGTGTTTCTTGACCAAAAGGTCACTTAGAACACGATTCAAGCAACGAAAATTCCTAACTTTAATGCTTCTTGATGCGTAAATTCATACCTCTCGCTCATGAGAACGCGATTGTCTACATGTAGATCTCAGGTTTTTTCATCGATATTTTTTAATTTTTATTGTATTATTGCGACTGAAAATGACTCAGTTTTGAGTCGAAACGTGTCGGGTGTTTTATTGCTGTATTTTAGCCTTGTTTTCCGTTTTCCCCTTGTTTTGTCTCCTGTTATCATTGTCTCCGGCTGCTTCATAAAAATTTGTATCCATGTTCTACCTTTAACGAGTGCACAACGTTGCGTTCACCGATGGAACAATCAGGAGTAGGGCCCGAATAATTGATTCTAGTGCAGGCGCACTGATAATAATTACAAATCGTACGTGTCGGAAGATGATATTGAAACATTAACAGCAACATGCCGGGCTCGTAGCGTTGTTGTCAAGCAGGGCTACCACCCTTGGATTTTCTTGAATTTTTTTGTTCAAAAGACGTGATCATTCTCTGCTGAAACGGCAAATCTGGATGGGAAGCCGCGTTTAAGGAGCTCCATGGCGTGTTTGCCCGGCGATTAGAAATAGTCATAGAGTGATTTATCGACGGCATATTCTGCCGCGCTAAGGAAAAACGCCGTATGAACATTCTAGAGTTGCCAAATTTCCTGCGATAAAATATTTATTTTTGAGGCAAGTCCTGATCATTATTCCTTGACATTTTCAGAAACTTCAGGTGAAATTACGATCAAAATTATGTTACAAATAAGAAAGAAACTATTCTTAAGTTTACCAGTAAATTTGTGTTTTATCAAAGGAAATTTGGCAACGCCTAAAGGTTCATACGGCGTTTCCCCACAGCACGGCAGTATTAATAGCTGTATCAACGTTGTCAAGTAGTGTATTTAAGCATGGAAGGTTCTGAGTAAAATAATTCTTAAATGGATGAATGAGCTACAGAGAAGCCTTCTGGATGAAAGCTAAAAAGTTTGCTGGTCCGACCGACCCCCAATCACCAGTGGCGTGGCGTGCTTTGCGATGTATCGATTGATCGGCCATTTAAACCTATGGAAAAGGATCGATAAACAAGGTTTTCGCAGCGAAAACCTTAATAATCGATTCTTTACAATGGGTTTCAATGGCATAACAATCGATATATCGCAATTCACGCCACGCCACTGCCAATCACCGGTTCCAACTGGGAGCGCACATCAGTGATTATTGCGCCTTTCCTGCTTTTAACTCATGAAATGAGTGGCCGATTTATCATTTTCCAGTTTCAATTCCGCTTTTGCACGCTCGGTCTAGGCACAGAACTCAGTCATGCGAAGTGATTAAGATGCAGGATTTCGTTCATTATTTACGTTTCAGTGGTACTTTGCACTCATAGAAATTCAAATATCATACTTACTCTGAAAAGAAAAGTACGGTCGTATGTACCAAAGTTCGGTGCTTCATATTATCCTAACTCATTCGGTTCGTCAAGTTAAATTTTCGGTTCGTCAAACTGAATTTTCAGTTCGTCAAACTGAACTTTCGGTTCGTATAACCGAACTTGTGCGGTGAAGTGAACTAACGAACTAAGCTTGGTCATATACGCCGAACGTTCGAGTACACAAACCGGAAGTTCAGTTTTTTTTTTTTTTTTTTTTTTTTTTTTTTTTTTTTTTTTTTTTTTTTTTTTGTACATTAGCCTTATGTTTTTGAGACAACAGAGTTCTAAGACTAACAGAAACTTTTCGGCAGAATACACCAAATGAAGTAAATGACCAATGGCGGAAAAAGGACTATCGGCGAGCTGTGTTGATGATCTGGATTGATTTGGTTAACAAAACAAGCCTTGACAATAATTATTCTAACATAGATTATGTGTTAAGAACTTACGTTGACTCGTCAGTACTGACCTACTCAGACCAACATATAGTCACCTACCAGCCAAAGTATCACAAGATTCACAAGCGCCATGTTACGTTTAAAAATTTCCGCGGCCATTTTATTTTTATTTTTTCATAGAAATTGTTGGTTGAATCTGTTTAAAAATTTTGCTGAATTTTATCGGCAGAAGAAAGAAAATTCGTTGGAATTTTTGGACAGCCTCGTTGAACAATTTTTCTGTAAAAAAATAAAATGGCGGCGGAAAATTTTAAACGTCCCATGGCATACATCCTCAGGAAATATCTCTGCAGCCAAGTCCCTGTTTGAATGAAACTTAAATTAAAATAAGCCAAATCTCAAATGAGGGATCAGAAATGTGTGCTCTCTCCTTACCGAATCTACGGTGAGATATTCATGAGAACTAAAGGGCCATGGCAACATTAAAACTAACTTACTGTTAGATGGGGCATCCAAAGGTCTAGATTAATTACGAGCGATGTTTCATTCATTCAGGAGCCAAACACTTGGGCGGCAGATTGTGGAAGCGTGATTGCCATTCTGCAGACATCTCCTCCATGGTCCATGCATCCCACTCGAAAGCGAGCCGATTCTCGGAGAAAAATCGACAGTGCTGCGGGGAACACCGCGAGGCAGCGGGGACCGGTTAATCGGTTGGGGATGCAAATCTGAGGGCACCAATAAAATTCCCTCGACACGAGACAAATCTGCGGTACACGCTCCATGCAGGATCGCGGCGCGGCGGCAAGTCGCAAGGTCAGCTCATTAATACCCGTTCACGAAAGTTAGCTGCACTTTACTGGTTTATAAATTGGTCGAATTCATCATGGCAAACAGAAGCTGGTTCCCAGCCCCTGTCGTAATGAGGATGTAATACTCCGCCGTGCTAAGGAAGAACGCCGTATGTAACCTTCAGACGTCATCAAATCTCCTCCAATAAAAACCGAATTTACTGAGAAAATTGAAAATAATTTCCCCTAAAAATTTCAGACTATTTTGTGCGCAATTTAATCTAAAATATCTAAAAATTTCAAAGAAAAATGTGCATAAATGTCGTCAAGAATACATGTTTTATCAAGGAAAATTTGGCAACTCTCGAATGTTCATACGGTGTTCTTCCTTAGCACCGGCAGTAATACTCGGAGCAATTCGTTTTCCTCTAAGATTTTTTGCGGCAATATGCGCTATCCTACCGTGCAAAGGAAAAACGCCGCATGAGCCTTCAGGCGTTACCGGATTTTTTGGAAAAATCACTAATTTTCAAGACAATTTTTGAATATTTTTCTTCCAATTTCTTAGGTAATTTTGTTTGCAATTTGATCTAAAAAGTATGAAAATTTCAAGGAAATATATCGTTAAATCTCTTAAAAATGAATCTTTTCCGAGAGGAAATTTAGCAACTCTCAAATGTTCATACGGTGTTCTTCCTTATCACGGCAGTATTGGTCTCGGTGCTGCCTCATTCAATCAATTTGGCTTTTTGACTTATGTTACGCTACTTCCTTTAAATAAAAATTGGTTTTTGGAGTTTATGATCAGTCAGGAGTAAAAATAATTTAATGGTATACATACCATCAAATTATTTTTACTAGGTATTATTTTATTATTTTAAATATATATTTAAAATAATAATAATATTAAAATCCATTAGCAGGCTTCCTGTGATGACGTAAAACAGATCAAAAAAGCTTTTACTTCACTCAAAGGGAAACAACAAACTGAAGACCGTAAAACGATGAGAAGACGAGGACGTTTATCGTAAAAAAACATCATGAATTTACGTACATTCGAACCCTTATGATCCAAGAGACGAAGTGCTATCATTTGCTAATTTTAATCAACAGATGGTTATGGCTAATATTAGAAATGATTTTTTTTCTCTCATTCGTACTTGAAAACAGAATAATGAAAAATTGTTAATTTCATTGCAAATCTTCGGATAGAGAACCTGACCATTACACGCATGGCGTCGCCCGCTTTGAGCAAGGTGCAGTCGTGTCTCATGAATATGATCCACGGATGAATATGATGGATATTATTCCAAAGCTGTTGGTGGCACCCCTGGTGTCTTCGGGAGCCAACATAGTTGCCAAATATCGGTAAAATCACTAATTTATCGCGCAATTCCAAAATGATGAGGCGAATTATTAGCAAAGATCGGTAGCTCCGCCCTGAGGACGGGGTAATAAACGAGGATGCGTCGATTTACCACCAGCGTGGATGAGACGCGGCCGTCGCGGCACTTGGCAAGAAGCTCCATACGCTACAGCAGTTACAATGTATTTGACTAATTTCGGACGTGCGGAGCAGGGTCTCATGCTACGTTTTGCGAAATGTCATATTAGTAATTCCATCTTCTGGGCGAACATTTTTAAAAAATTGAGAACCGTTGCTCCTGTGGCTCGCAAGAATCTAACGCTGAGAATCCCGTCTCGCCTCTCGAGTTAGTGCATGTCCTGCTGGTCCAGCGGGTTGATCATACAAATTGATAGACAAAGCTATAGACGAAGAGGACATAAGGAGTATAAAGTCTTTTCCAGTGACTGCACGAAAAATTCAGCAAAATTTTAGACAGAAATCATACGGTCGTCGTATTCTGCCGTGTTAAGGAAGAACGCCGTATGAGTTTTCAGAAATTACCATATCTCCCCTGATATAATAGTAATTTTTGAGGCTAGTTTAGAATTATTTTCTCTTGAAATTTTAACCTTTTTTAGGTCAAACTGGTGAAAAATCGATTATTAAGGTGTTCGCTGCGAACATTCTGCTATCGATCCTTTTCCGTAGGTTTAAATGGCAGATCAATCGATACATCGCAATGCACGCGGATTGCGGTTTTCGCTTATATGATGAAACTGCCCTCATGCGAGTGGCCAACTCGGATTCCGGGTCAGCGAAGGACAGTGCGGACGGGAGACCAGGGCGGAGGGACCATCCCGCATCCCNGGGGGGGGGGGGGGGGGGCTTTCGAATGAGAATAAGCTGAAACCTGCAAAAACGTAATGGATAATACTCGTTGCTATGTGCGACTTGCTTATCAGTTTTCGAGCGTGTCATAATGCGCGGCCTCGGACGTCATCGCGAGGCTCGTTGCGACGACGCCGGGACACAGTGAACACCGATGCAATTTTCGCCGGCTCAAAGATGCCCAAGCAAACTTAATTTTAGAAGTGCAAATTTTTTATTTTTTGTGCATTTATTGGAATAGTTTTATCTATTTCTAAGATAATTTTACAAGATACCACTTTACTATTAACACTTGTATTACATTCTTGTCGTTTTCTTCTTCTTCTTCTTCTTCTTCTTCTTCTTCTTCTCTTCTCTTCTTCTTCTTCCTCTTCTTCTTCTTCTTCTTCCTCTTCCTCTTCTTCTTCCTCTTCTTCTTCTTCTTCTTCTACCTCTTCTTCTTCTTTTTCTTCCTCTTCTTCTTCCTCTTTTCTTCTTCTTTCTCTTTTTCTTCTTCCTCTCTTTCTTCTTCTTCCTCTTTTCTTCTTCTTCCTCTTTTTCTTCTTCCTCTCTTTCTTCTTCTTCCTCTTTTCTTCTTCCTCCTCTTTTTCTTCTTCTTTCTCTCTTCTTCTTATTCCTCTTCTTCTTCTCTCTATAGGTTGAGCGTTCTAAAAAATAATAATAAAGAAAAGCATAAAAGAAAGAACGGGCGTCGTACGTATGTACTTGTCTCTAAGCCGATCCATCAGTTTGAATTGGATAAGCAAAGTTTCATACTTTACGGCCTGGAAACGCCAAATTTAAAACCCAATTTGAATAATTTCCCTCAATCAGTAAGGAAGAGGCATCAACTTGTTTGGCTTGCGGCAGAGAAGTCATACTTACCTCTGATTTCGTCTTACTGCTGTTAAAAATAATTCTGCGGACTCAGTAGCAATTTGCTAAAAATGAAATTTTTAAAAAAAAACAGTGCTAATTTTTCTTTGTTTTTAATTTTTTGTTTTTTGTTTTAACCCAACGTGCGGCGATGTGCGACACTCGGAAGCTCTCTGCGGCTTTCGGAGTCCGCTGCTTGCGGTTGCACAACGGCCCGATAGGAGGGTTGTCACGTTTAATTATTGCGGCGATGACATGAAACTACATGAACTGAACTTTTGACAGCAACGCCTAATTCTCATCATGATTTTCTCTCCGAAAAAATACGTTGACCCTTCGCTGGATCCCTTCATTTCATATTAAAATGCAAAATGCGTTCGGTGAAAAATTCCATGTCGGTTTACAAATAGACTATTCAGACATGAGAAAATAACATTTCCTCGTTTTCATAGGTTCTTTCCGGTCACTCGATAGACTTGTGCATACAAGGTTGGTACTAATGACTTTCTGACCTGGGTCAACTAAGCTGATTATCGATGTTCGCCTTCTGAAGTAGCATCAACTGTGGTCCCATATAGAGGTTATCCAATATACATACAAAAAATAGTAGATAAATGTTCATACACCGAGATAACCATTGCCTAACCAGCAATTGCAAGGCGTTTTTTTGGATTACCTGCTTATCCGGGTATCCACTTTCGAGCATTTGGACCAAATGCGGCAATTCGGCCAAGTTGACAAGACGCTCGTAGACAGATTATAAATTAAATCACTCTAACATTTTCCTCAAAAGTCCCAGTAAAACCCCATTCTGGAGATTTTCAGTCTCATTTAATCTAATCTTTAAAATCCCTGCACGCGCCGAGGCAAATGCGCAATGCGTGAAGTATCCACGCGGTCTTGCAGGCACTAGCAGTGCGTGCACACTGCATGGCAGTGCGCGCAATGCGTAAAGTAGTCATGCAATCTTGTAGGCGCTTACATACGTTTCGGGACGGCCGCAGTGTTTAGCGCGATCATTCAAACTCGGCGCCTACAAACCTAAGTGGATACTTGACGCATTGCGCAATGCTTGAAGTATCCACTTAGGTTTGTAGGCGCTGGCCGGCTGCCCGCCGCGCCGCGCCGCGCAGCGTGCACAGGTACACTTTCTATGGATGTTTTCGATGATTTACGTTGACTTGTGCGTCAAGAAAACCACGGATAGGCCTGTTGCAAACTTCCGCTAGAGCAAAAATAAGATTTTTTTCTCATAGAAAATGTCTCAAAAATCACGATGAACGCATTGGCAAAGTCTGAATTGCCCTGTAAACTTCACAATCTGCTTAAGGAATTTGCGTTTTTTTTAGCTTCCCGCTTCAAGTACGATACTATGGCAGAGGTGAACATTTCGTAGGAAGGAGTCGTTGCATCCAACCCTTGCGCACCAAGATGCTACGCAATATTCAACATGGCCGACGCCAACCCTCCGAAACACACGTGACGAAACGGGGTTTTATCAACCGGCGTGTTTTTCTTTACATTTTCCTCACGTTGATAAATAGCATGGTGCTTCCTCTCGATTTGCGCGCCAAAGGCTCAGCCATGTTAAATGGACTACATTTTGCAATTTGGAACTATAAATTCTAGTCCGGTTAAAAAACAACGTATGTGCCATTAGTTTCCTTATGCACATAAGTGTTTTTCAAGAAGAGCCAGAATTTACAGTTCCAAATTGCAAAATGCAGTTCAAATACTGTGTAGCATCCTTGTGAGCGTGCGTGATGGAATAGAACGACTCCTCTTACGAAAAGTTCACCTGTGCCGTA
Organism: Bemisia tabaci; assembly: GCF_001854935.1. Lineage (NCBI taxonomy): Eukaryota > Metazoa > Arthropoda > Insecta > Hemiptera > Aleyrodidae > Bemisia > Bemisia tabaci. The sequence goes on along the minus strand of NW_017547210.1, from coordinate 415,450 downwards.
GTATCGTTTTTGAAGCGAGAAGCATAAAAAAACACATATTTCTAACGCCGATTGTGAAGTTAGGAGTATATTTCAAACTTTTCCGCTGCGCCAATCGTGATTTTTGAGTCATTTTCTATAGAAAAACACTTCTTCTATTCGGTTTGGCTGAAGTATGCAACTGGCGCATATTTCTTACACAGATTGTAAAATTAGGAGTGTATTTCAAACTTTCCCGATGCGTCAATCGTGATTTTTGAGCAATTTTATATAAAGAAAAACACTTCTTCTTTTCGGTTTGGCTGAAGTATGCAACCGGCGCATATTTCTTACACAGATTGTGAAATTAGGAGTGTATTTCAAACTTTCCCGATGCGCCAATCGTGATTTCTCAGCAATTTTATATAAAAAGATAACACTTCTTCTTTTCGGTTCGACTGAAGATTGCAACAGGCCCATTCCGTTCATTTTTGCAAGATTGATCGAAAACGAGTGCTGCTTCGACTTGGCACTACAGGCGTTGCACCGGTCAGCCTCGTCGGCACGTACAATACCAGAGACCGCTGCCGACTCTTTGACACGAATGCCTGAGCAGTATTTAATAGATACCCTTTACTCTCAGCTATGTGTTGCATCGATTAATGTAAAGTATATTAGGCTCCGCCGCCGCCGCGCGCCGTTTCACCACCGCCACCTGCCCCCTCTCGCGGCCGGGGCGAAGACGGGGGTCGTGGTTCCACCATTCATCTGGTTATCTGTTTGTCACGCACCGTTGGGTCAACATTCACAACTCACCACGCACTATCAGTGAGTTGTCTACGAATCCACGCAAGCGAGTGAGTACGCGCGCGGAACGATATTGCGTAATGGCGCGCTTTTTGCTACCGAACCGAGGGAGGGAGCCGAGCCCCCGGCCACCCCCCCCCCCCCGAGACACATGATCGCTACAGAAAAAATTCCCTCTTCGAGCACGCACGTTGCATCAAACCGTACTTAGGTGGGTTTCAGGTCCCGAGCCATTTACGACTTTCCTTCATTCCTTTTTTTTTTTTTTTTTTGTATCGTGTCACGTATGTGCACGTTTCTTTTCTTTTCTTTCTTTTAGAAAAGGATATTTTCAACCCTAATTTTTTGGGAGTCGTCGATTCAACCGAAAAGCTTAACCCTACAAGAAAGTGCATCGTTAGAAATGGGTGGTTTACTCGGAGTCAAATTCGGTAGTTGAATAGACGCTATTAGTGGTGAAGCCATGCGACGTTTAAAGATTTCCGCCGCCATTTTATTTTTTAAAGAGATTTTGTTCAACGAAGCTGTCCGAAGATTTCACTCAGCCTTTTTTGTGTTACCGAGAAAATTTGGTAAATTTTTTAAACAGATTCAACCAACAACCTCTCTGTAAGAAAATAGAATGACGGCGGAAATTTTTAAACGTCGCATGGCGCTTGTGATGCTTTGGCCGGGCGGAGAAGAGTTATGAGACACACGCTATATTGCTACAAGACTAGTAGTATTATCATAATTTACAGCAGATTGGATTGAGTGAAAGTACTTATGTATAGCCGTATAGAGAGGAAAAAAGCAGCCAATGAAATCTCATCAAGTTCAGGTTAGAGTGCAATGCATGTGAAACGGATAAAAGTTCAGTTTTGGTAACTTGCCGTGAGATGAGACGGTAGCCATAGGCAGGAGGGCTCGTGAGGTTGGCCTTAATTGCTGAAGAAAGGGCCGGGAGCCAAAGGGTAAAGGGCACGACACAACTGCGGCCGCTTCACTCAATCTCCGCAACAGCAACGGCCGGACCGCAATCCGTGACATATGTTCCGCAAGAATCTCTTAACACCCACTTACGACGGCAACTAATTAGCTGGCCCGGTGTACAATTACGCGGAATTAATTAAGTAAACAAGACAATACGGCGAGGCTCCACGCAGGAAGTAAAAGTAATTAATTGGAACTCATCCAGCCGTCAGAAAAATAATTATAATCCAGGGAAAAGCCTCGTTCGTGGAGAGTGCATGCCAAACGGAGGAGATTAAAAAAAATAAATGACCGAAGACGAATACCGCCCCAAAAACCCACCCACATACCATGAGCGGCCCGTCATGGATCCCAAGACGGCGGGAGGGGGGGGGGGCGGGGGGGGGGGGGGGGGCGGTGATAGGAGGGGGTTGAGAGCTGAATTATTCTGTCAACGATTAAGAAAACAAACGGAGCCCCATCGCCTCTGACAAATTGTGCCCGATGAAAGCAATCAGGTCTGGGTGGTCTAGAAAATTTTCTCCGGAGGAAGGTGGGCCCATGCGGAGTGTATCTTAGATAAAATTTTCACATCTACCTTGACGTGAGTCAGGATAAGTAAACTAGATTTTAATTACAAGTTCGGCGCGGACAGGGGAGTGATCTGCAGTCAGTGCTGCCTCGCCGGCGACGCTAAATTTCCCACAGGTAAGGCGAGGATTCTCTCTAATGTATGTATATATTGCGGCGAGGGAAAAATAAGAGCCGCCCGCTTATTTATGGCCGGCTCATTTCCATAGTTTACTTAATTTTCACTAATTTATTTCCGACGCTCCGAGCGCGTGTTAACGCGTTGTAATAATCTTGAGTTAGTTTAATATTACCGTTTTCAATCTATTGTTTCCGCCACTGCGTGTTTCCGACCGCGCCGGGATTACCACTACTCACTCCTCCGACTTCCGCCATTTGGACGTATTTCTATCAAACGGAACTATGTACATTATGACGTGAGCCCTGTAATGCATATATTCTTACGGGTCTCAGGGCTCATGTATTATTGCACATAGTTCCATTGGATAGAAATACGTCCATTTCTCGCTTTTCATCGTCAACATGGAATTTCGTAATCAAGTCTGAGTCGCAAGTTTAATATGTTGTCCGACAGCCTACTCTGAAAGGAAAATGAAAAAATGCTAAATTTTTCAATTATTTTATCCTTACATTATTCATTTCTCGTCTCGATTACGACTACTCGCTTTCAAGCAAACCAATTTTATGCACTATGGATTGAAAAATCGAGCTACAAGCCAAAATAAGTATTATAATACGTTCACTAATATGTAATAATTACTTTAATATTTTGAAATTTTTAATATTTTTAGTAATAGAAAGTTTTTGTAAGTTGTCTTTTCTCATCTGCGTGTAGTTTGAAATACTGTTTTCTGTTATTTGCTGTGGCTTGTAGCTCGGTTTTTCAATCAATAATTATATCTTCCTAGCTTAGCCAGCTAAATTTGGCAATAAAATGTATTCATTACATGTTTCATGTTTCATGTTTCATTGTTTTACTAATTATTTCAAATTTATTCACAGAAAAAGAAAGTTCCGTTTAATTGGAAAAAGAAAATCACAAATTAAAAGTTCAAAGTCAATTCAAAGTTCCGTTTAAATGGAACACAAAAGTTCTCGCGTCAGATAACTAAAGATTTTAGAAAGAATAAAGAAATTCGGCTTCAGACAAATCGGTTATTATATAAATTTCTGTGTGTATTGTAATGGAATTTATTATTCCCTGGTAAAAATTGGCAGTAGAAATCTGTGTTCCAAAATACCGTAGACCTACAGCCAGCTGTAAGATTTTCAATAGCTTCTATAGCCGGCTACACAATTTCTTATAGCCTTTTTTAGCCGATGGCGATTAAGCAACAGCCAGGCGATAAAGTGTATGCTAAACGTTACTAATTACGGATGCTAGGACTTAGTGAGTTTTTGGACCACTGCTCTCTTTTTTGGCCGTAGTATCATTTATTTTGCGAGGAAAGCTCCGTACTTTTGATGGATGCCTGCCATTCTTAATATAATAGACCGCCTTCAGTCTCGTATGATACTGTACAATACCTCTGGTCTGGTGTGAAATAGATGCTTCAAGCGCCGTGGCACACTGCGGCGCGGCAGGCGGGCAGCCAGCGCGAAACGCGCATTGGCGCCTACAAACCTAACAGGGATACTTCACGCGTTGCGCAATGTGTGAAGTATCCCTGTTAGGTTTGTAGGCGCCAAAGCGTCGCCGCTCCGCTTTGTGTTAGGCTCTAATATTTAATCTCGCGGAGTCAGCGGTATTCAACTCATGATTTTGAAAGGTTTGCACATCCTGTATGGATTATCCTCATTTTAATAGATGAAAAAAATTATGTATTAAAGGAAAATATAATGTAAGTTTAGTAAATATTAAGGTGGTCTACTTAATTATCTAACTTAATGATTTCCGAAGCACACGAATTTCTACACAATTTCTCATAGCTTTTTATAATCGATGGCGAAAAAGCAACAGCCAGGCGATAAAGTGTAAAGCCCGGCGATAGGAACTATAGCCCGAGTGCATACTTTTTTATCGCTTCGTATAGCCCGGCCGTATGATTTTCTCCGCATTCCACAGCCAGCTATATGATTGTCTGTAGCCTTCTTTAGCCGGCTATAAGAATTCCTATGGTATTTTGAAACGCAGCTCTTATCGCCAATTTTTACCAGGGTTCCGATGCATTTTGTTCCGACAGTTCTACTGTGTATCAGAGTAAAAAGGATAATTTTCCGCAACCCAAATGGACAAATTTGTCATGTAAGAAGCTCATTTTCAGTGGCTGATTCGGTTAACGTTGTTTATGGTTTTTTCTAAAGCGGAAAATTTGAATTTCCTGATTCTAATGTTATAAACATAAACGCCCATAACGCACTTTTGAATTGATGTGAAATTGAAATCACTTGTTAAATTTTGTATTCTCGACATTCTCGACACGTTTTACATGTTTTGCGCGCAATCTTGATGGGGAAAAAAAAAACATGTGGAATGGTTTTTTATTCCTGACCCATGTCTCGTAGCCCTTTATCTCCCCTTAGCTTTTCTTCGGATGACTGAAGTTTGGCAAGGGGGCATAAGAGAGGAACGAACAAAAACAACCCGCGCGAAATGCAATAATTTTTCCTGTGCTCTTTGTATGCGTCATCACTCGTTATTGCGGGATTAGTTAGGTAAGAATTATTTTCACTAACTGTCAAGGCGCGGCCTCAGGCATGAATAGTATGATTAGCGATCGTTTCCTACCATTTGAACCTGGCGCAGGCCGCAAAATGGCCCCGACGGCCGTTTTACCCATATAACATCCTATCCTCACCACCGTTGCCCCATCTTATGGTTCCCTCGCTAAGATTATATACAGATAGTATTAAAACTGAGTAAAGCTTGGCAAACTCCCTCAACGGCCGCTTCAAGTCGAGAAAAAATTAAGGGGGAAAATTGGCGTTTTTGTCTCGTTAGTATTTAATTGGTCTTTAAAATAAACAAGTGAATGCCTTTTTGCTTTGCAAGTGTTTCGGTTTTCGTCGTCTTGCAGCCATAACGCCTGTTTGCTCTACTTAATCGAAGTGTTGGTAACGGGTGAAAAAATTATATTTTCAATTACTTGCTGTTAACCGGAAAGATTCCCAAAGGTGCTTCGTTTTACGGCCCCTTTCGCGCTAGCTTGACACTCTCACCGCGGGGAACTTAAAGAATGAGGTTCAGACAGTAGGTTTTGTGCGACGATTCTCCTAGGGAAATGTAAAGTCTGCGTGTAGAAAAAAAAAATTAAAAAAAGAAAAAAGAAAAACCACCGCTTGTACACATTCAGCACTTTCTTCCTACCGTTATTGCCCGATTCTATGATAAGTTGGACCGCGTTTAGCAGAAACGGACCAAGCTATCAGCGGCTCATCAGCTATTATCTTTAACTGGGCAATTTAATTCTTTACAAGAGAACGTTTGTGCGGAAAACTTTAAAATGTTTGAGGAATTCGCTTCGTACTATGCAGAATATTCACTGAAATTTTCACAAAAATCCGCACGACCATGTATAAAACAGTAAATTGCTCAGTTTTTAGCAATATCTGATGTGGCTTGGTTCCTTTCTGCTAATATTGTCCAATTTTGCAGGAAATCGACTAGTTCAATTAGATGTTCCTCTCGAGCTGGGTCTATTTTTTGCAAATTCATATCGATGACCAAAGTGCAAAACCACGGATCTCCCTTGATGTTTCAAAATCTCTGCTCATATTTTAGTTTTTCGAATAAAAACAAGTATACAACATAACTTGAAATTTCTATGGAATATTCTGCTGATAAGGAGGAAAAATAACACGTTTTCATGAAATTAAGTTGAGCAGTTCTCCATTGAAAAAATGAAGTATGACAGGAAGTGCAACGTTGGAAACGGAGATACGTGGTTTCGCACTTGGGCAATGGATTTGGACTTACTGCCCGCAGTGGCAATGGATTCGGACTTACTGCCCGCTGTGGTAATGGATTCGGACTTACTGCCCTCTTCCGCGGGACGGGGGACCCACCGCGGATGGAGCGGGAGGATGGGTGCTTCCCGCGAAAAGGGTCGATCACCCGCGTAAGTATATGCAGGACCAGGAGGGCTCTGTGTACGTAGACCACTCTCTTCACAATCTGATCCATTTATACTTGCTTTTAATGCCGGCCATGTAATTCCGTGATCCAATCTACGGCGAAAGACCGCATCGAAATTCAAGGCGCCGAGACTCCGCGATGTTGGCCAAGAAACACATCCAATAATTTTTCAGCGGACCTTTTTCGCCGCTCGCGCAGGTCCCTCCGCATCGCATCGTTCCAGGACGGCGGATCCAGAGAGTTAGTTCCTCCTCTTGGTTGTTAGACAAGGACATGGACTAAAGTCACGTCAAAAGTCTTCTCTTCCTCGTTCTCTCCCTCCTCTTTTTCCCTCTTTTCCCCTTCTTCCTCCTTTCACCCCCTCTTTGCCCTCTTTCCCTCTCTTTGCCCCTCTTTTTCCCCTATTTTTCCTCTTTTTTCCTCCTCTTTTCCTCCTTCTCCCCCTCTTTGACTCTTCTTTGCCTCCTCTGTGCCTCTTCTTTGCCTCCTCTTTGCCTCCTCTTTGCCTCCCTTTTGCCTCCTCTTTTTCCCCTATATCCACCTCTTTCCGCCTCTTCCCATCCTCTTTCCGCCTCTTCCCATCCTCTTTCCCCCCTCTGTCCCCCTCTGTCCCCCTCTGTCCCCCTCGTTTCCCCCTCGTTTCCCCCTCTGTTGTCCCACCCTCTTTTCTCCTTTTTTTTGTCGGAAACGGAGATAAAAGGAGACGTGGAGATATCAAATAAGTGGAAACAGAAGGAGGAGATATAGAAAGAGTAAGAGGAAGAAAATGCGGGATGGAAGCGAAAGTGGACGAAGAATACGAGAACAAAAAATAAATAGATCATATGATGAATCGAATAATATGCAAAAGAAGAGGCAATAGTGGAACAATATAACAGTGAACATTGACAGGGTCGGATTAAGGAGGTGGCAACATGGGCCGCGGAATCTTTCATTAGATTATTGAAATACTAAATAATCGTTATCGAATTTCATGCAAATCCATCGGTAAACAGTTCAGTGAAAGTTCAGTTCGAAAAACCAGTTCAACATACAGAAAGTTCAGTTTGACAAACAGCAAGTTCAGTTTGACAAACCAGTTAGACGAACAGAAAGTTCAATTTGACAAACCAGTTTCACAAACCAATTTGACAAACAGAAAGTTCAGTTTGACAAACCAGTTTCACAAACCAATTTGACAAACAACAATTTCAGTCTGACAAACCAGTTTGACAAACAGCAATTTTAGTCTGACAAACCAGTTTGACAAACAGCAAGTTCAGGTTTACAAACCAGTTAAACAACCAGTTAACAAACAGTTACAACAGTGGTTTGTCAAACTGGTGTGTTAAACTGGTTTGTCAAACTGGTTTGTTAAACTGGTTTGTCAAACTGGTTTGTTAAACTGGTTTGTCAAACTGAACTTTCTGTTTGTCAAATTGGTTTGTGAAACTGGTTTGTCAAATTGAACTTTCTGTTCGTCTAATACGGATGAATACACCGCCAGTGACGTCGGCATGAGCCTTGTCCACAACGGTCTTTTGCCGTGTCCGTGCCTCATGAGTGCCGCATTCAATTAGCACATAGTTCCCTTTGACAGAATGTAAAATCCCGCCTATCCATCTCCCCAAAACGGAATCACACCTACTTTCACATTGTTCCTTATGCAGCTTTCTGGAACACAACAGATATTTACCCTCGTCTGTAGTTCTATTTGGCAGAAATACGTCCAATTGGCTTACATTTTGCAATAAGGAACCACTATTTCTGGCCCACTTTAGAAACAACATACATGCCATTGGTTTCCCTATGCAGATATATGCTTTTATGGGAGAGCCAGAGATAGTGGTTCCTTATTGAAAAATGCAATCCAATGTCGGTAAGGAAATGTTGGGCCCCTAGACGTAAGAGAGGAAGTGAATGGTCCTCAGTCTTTGTCCGCACTGCTGTCGGCCGGGATGAGTTCATCATATCCACCGACGAAAGGGATCAGGTGATGGAAACATCCAACGACCAAATGACACGACTCGACGTAAGAGAGTCCTACCTTGACCTTTAAGCGAAACAACTCCAAGGCTGAGAGGACCCTACTGGCCGGAGCACGCAGTGGATCGAGTCGTTGGGAGAGGTTGGACATGAAATTCTTGACTAAAACTGCAAATTTTGATTTTTATGTCGTTACATTTTAAATTTTGAGGGGTGCTTCTAAAGGAAAATTTCACAAGAAAACCAATGGAACCATTTAGAACCCCAAGTAGAATGGGTTTCTATTTTCTGTCTGGCACTAATTTAGAAATTTTCCATTTTCGAGACAGAAAAATAAAGTAGAAAGAAAATGGAAAGAAAATAGATGTATCATATGGAAGTAAGAAAATTGTTAAAAAAAACTAATATTTTCTGTTTATGTTCCGGACATTAAATACAAGGAAAACAGACAATTTTGTTGTCCATATACTGTGTTTTTTCTATCTGTCTATAAAATTTCTGTTTTCTGAATTTTTAATTCCTAAGAAATTGATAAAGAAAATGCCAAATTTTTCTCCATTTTCCATCAGGTTTTTGGATATTTTTTCTGAAGGCAACATCCCTATCAATTTTCTAGACGGAAAAAAGATCCATTTTATGGACAGGAACCAGACCTATTTTCTTCGGTAAATAGTGACACTTACTTTAAAATTTCTGTCTACTTTCCATAATGCTATCTACTTTTTATTTATTTTCTAAATTTTTTCATCAATTTTTTTTTTTTCATAAAATATTTTCATTTTGCTACTAGGGACTTCAAAGTTTTGTATAAACGGAGTTATGGGCGTTGAACGTTTCCGAACTTTGTCCGACCTCTCCTTCGACTTGACCCACTGTGCGGAGCGGAGTCTTCCTCCAGGGCAGGTTGGACGAGAGCGGCGCGGCGTGTACTCGACGATCCCGGTTTTGGCAAGGCGCTGGGCCGGTGGTCGGTGGGTCTCCGGGACTCATCTGCAGACGCGAGCCGAATGGGGAATCAACGGCGGAACCGCGGGAGTCGGGGCCGCCAAACGAAGGCAACGCGTGCGTGAAAATGATTCATTCCAACGCGGGACGTCGCGGCGTCGCGTCGGGACGTCGAGGCCCGCGCACGCGATGCATCGAACATTAACGGTTAATCACTGCACCAAATAGCGGCACCGGACTCCGGCATCATTTTTCAAGCGCCGCGGTCCTGGACCAACATTCGAACGACCCATCGTCCGCTGGATTTCGTCATTGGAAACCGAGCTTGCCAATTTTATATCAGCCGAATTATTGGAATCGATAGACAAAGAACATAGAGAAAAAAAAAAGAGGTGTTTGCATTTCGGGCATCCTGGAATTTTTTTGGTGGTTTGATGACGTAGGTCGGTACAGCGACGTTTATCATGTCGATTTTCTTGGAAATGGTGTAATTTAAGGAAAAAAGTCATTCTATAGAAAGTGCTTGAAATTATATAATGAGTTCATTTAAGTAAAAAAAATCGGACATTATGGTCCGTTTTTATTTTTCGAATTCCGGATTTCGCTGGCCAGGTTGCACCGACCTACGTCACAGGGTAAACAAACCTCAAGATGCAAACACCTCCTTTTTTTCTCTAAGGACCAAGAAGACACACTGGAAAAAAGAAACAAATTGGATCTATAGTCCAGACTCTTAAAAACATCGACAAGAAAAAGTACTCTTGATTCGATCAGAATCTAGCTTAAATCAAGAGCCAAGCCTCTTAATTTAAGCGGATTTCCTTTTGATTCAAGCAAAAATCCGATTGAATCGAAGGTATTTTTTCTTGTTAATGTTTTCAAGAGTCTGAACTCTAGATTCAATGTGTTTTTTTTTCCAGTGCATAGGGAGCTTGGTGCGATCCTATCGGTAGAAATGATTGGTTCCCATGGCCGGATTCACCTACTTGCCGCCCATGGGCCGCCTGTATTTTGCCGCCCCCTTCTCATTCGTTTTGAAACTCAATAAAAACCATCAAATGAACGTGTCAGCGGGGGAGGGGTGCATAAGACGCATTTACTCGTGTTGAACACATTTTTTGGGAAAGCCCTGTCAACACTACTAGTAAAAGTTCACGGAACTTTGCGCGAAAGTTTAGTTCCGTAAACCTATCTCTGTGTGGGCAAGGCCTCCCATTCATAAGAAATGAACGAAAAAATTATGAAAGAACAAACATAAATGTGGATCAATGATTTAACTTCCGCCGCCGCGCCGCGCAGACCGTACCGTGTTTGGCGCAATGCGTGAAGTATTCACGCATTCTTGTAGGCGCTATGCGTTTCACGCTGACCGCACTGTGTTTGGCGCAATGCGTGAAGTATTCATGCATTCTTGTGGGCACTATCCGTTTCACGCTGGCCGCAATGACCGCACTGTATTTAATGCAATGCGTGAAGTATTCGTGCAGTCTTGTAGGCTATTATTTTTGACGACATTTATGCATATTTTTCCTAGAAATCTCCAGATATTTTAGATGTAATTGCGAACGATATTGGCTGAATATTTTGAGGAAAAATATTCAGATTTTCCCGGTATAAATTCAATTTTTATCGAAGGAAATATGGCAGCGTCTGAAGGCTCTTACGGTGTTCTTCCTTAGCACGGCAGAATAGTTAAAGCAATAGACAAGGAAGACCATAGGGCATTAGAGCTATCCTATGGGTTGAAACGGATGGTTGCTAGAGACTAAGTGGGAAGATGATGGACTAACTAAAGAGTGCCTCATTTACTGCCGTTGGATCTGTTGGTTTATTACTTAGATCCTTTTTCCACTGCTCGCAGGGCTGTCGCACACCTCGCGAAAGCCCTGGCTTAAAGTCCCGGTCTTTTTTTTTTTTTAATTTTCACACTACACTCTGTCTTTCAAAGATAGCTATCTAGTGTCCCTGAGATATAAAAACTTTGCAAGCATAGGCAACTTTGTAAGAGATGAAAGGTAGAGGACATCATCATCGGGCCAACGATGATTGATGCAGCCTAACCAGGAACGTGACCCGATACTTTGGGAGGTCAAATGAGCTTTCAGAGGTAACGGCTTTGTTGCCATTCTTTTTTGGCCGTAAAGTCCTTGAACTCCAGTCGCAATTTTTGCTTTCTCACAAGACTTTTCAGAGGAATTTTCACAATTTGTCAACGCTGTCATATTTATGGGGTCCTCCTCCCTAGCCCCCAGCCCCCTACTTTCGAAAAGTTTACTTTCTTCGTCGGCATAATTTGTTTCTGCTTAATGACAAGTATCATTCGCGTGTTAAGCATTCAAAAAACTCTCCTGTTTATAATTTAATTAATTTTATCATGTTAACAAAGTAGCTTTAAAAACAGTCGTTAAATTCGGAAAATGAAAAATTTACAAATTAACTTTCCTCTTTACCTTTTAGAGGAACACAAGAGCTGTAACTTTTTAGTCATCATTTTTTTCAGCCAAAGTGCGGTTTAGAATCATCGTGATTTAACCTAAAATTTTTAAAATTGCGAATAAAGATAATATTATGGATATTTTCTAAAACGAAAAGTGGATTTGTTTCATGTTTTAATCCCAACTTTCATTCGTGGTAAGCGACTCAGTGGCCACGCCATTCGAAAGCTTGCAATAGAATAATCCGCGATCTAATCAGCCCGTTTGAAATACGATTAGTTTTGCCACGCTTTGAAGGCGCGGTAAAATAAAAACAGCAAATCAGAGGGTTGAGTTTTTTCTTAAAATTAAAGTGATGTTTTTGTTTACAATTGAACGAGCGGATATACAGACACGTCGAAGGACGTAGTCACTGAATCAGGCTTTCCTTATTTTTATTTCTCATTTCATTGGTCCAGTTTTAAATTTGACGCCCTGAGATTTGGTAAGCGAACGCACGGGAAAAAACGGATTGCTGGTTTAACAATTAAATTGTTGAAAAATTTGTTCGACATGTTTCAAATGTACATTTCACAATAGTGGCAAGCTTTAACCACGGAGGTGGTTAAATTAGCATTTTTTATTGTAAAATCTACAACTACAAAATTGTTAAATCAGCGATTTCATTTTTTCCGAAGGGGTTTTTGAGCCGGGAGTATGATGAAATTTCTTGGCTTGACTTCTCGGTTTTGACTGGTTTGGCAACTTCCTTCCTTGGTCGAATTCATTAATTCCAGATTGATGGTGTCCCCCGGTTGAGGACGGCGGCGGTGATCCGCTGCGCCTAGGCTTCGATACTTTAATATGTTTAATTACTGAGCTTTGCTCCGTGGTGGTCTTTCAATTGGCGGATATGCATGAGTGATGAGCCAGAGCTATCAACGGCTGCGTTTCAGAAAAGAAGTGGATATCAAGCCGGATTGCCTGCCACCTCTACATCTGCACTTGTTTTGCCTTTCGAACGTAGGCACGATCTGTGTCACCTCACAAAAAAGCTATATATTTAGATTTTTATTTAGAAACAATTCGATATAGTGGAGAGCCCCCCCCCCCCCCCAAAAAAAAAATAAAATAAAAAATAAAATACATTTTTGTACACTGGGAAAAAAAAACACACATTCGATCTAGAGTCCAGACTCTTGAAAACATTGACAAGAAGAAGGACTCTTGATTCAAGCAGATTTAAGCTTGAATCAAAAGGAAATCTGCTCAAATTAAGAGGCTTGGTTCTTGATTTAAGCTAGATTCTGATTGAATCAAGAGTATTTTTTCTTGTCGATGTTTTTAAGAGTCTGGACCCTAGATCCAATGTATTTTTCTTCCAGTGTACAAAATTCGGCCCAATCCAAAAAAACCTCACTAGGTACCTAGATTTAATGTAAAAAATAAATAAATAAAATGATACATCCAAAAAATCTGATGGCAGTACCGTTTTGGTTCCCGTCATACGGCCCGATTCCCCCTTGATGCCTGTATGCAATATGCTTAACACCCCAAAATTTCTCACGCAAAATAAATTAAATACCTACCTATAAGGTATGATGGCCTGGAACACGTTTTGATCCATCGCTTTAAAGGAGTGTTGTCAAAACGGCCCAACTTCCCTGAAATATGCCCGTATTGGAGCAAACTCCCTTGAAATCTCCCGATTCATTGCTTAGGAGACACAGATCATAACTTGACTCTTAGTATACCTCCTTGTTTAGGTATCAAAGAGGTCCCTCTGAAAACTGTAATGGATTCTTTCCCTTTGAGGACACAAGAAACCGTCATAAAATTGAAAAAAAATCAAAGAAAAAATAATTTTTTTCGACAGTTCGGCTGAAGTGCCTGAGCACTGATTTTGCACTAGACGTCGGTAATAGTCAAACTGGTCACGATGATTATGTTGTATTGGTCAGTGTTGTTTCTTGTTTTTTTCCTCCGTCTCCCTCGCACTGGATTCGCAGCATTCGAGAGCAGTATTTCTTTTCTGCACTTTATTCACCCGCTGACAATTTATTAATGCTCAAAGCGTGTGAAAGACTTACGTCTTTATAAATTCACATCTGTTTGATTTATGTGGTTGTGCGAAAAGTTATTTTTGACACAAACTCAGTCAGCCGCTTTATCTTAACCGCTACGTTAAGATTAATTGTGCATCGAATCCCCGATAAAAACAGTTAAATAATTTCTGGGGCATGTCTTTTTTTGAGGTTTAGGGGACTAACATATCGATGGCTAAAGTACGAGACCACGTATCTCTGTTTGCGACGTTGTAGAGTTTCAGTCATACTTATTTTTTCCTTTGGGAAAATATCAAAATAATTTATTGAAAACTTCCCTGGGTTTTCTTCTCAGCTAGTAGAATATTCTGTATAAATTCCAAGGCATTAAGTTGACTTGTTCCTCTTTGAGAAAATAAGCTAGGTGCGAAGGTTTTGAATCACCGCAAATGGACTGCATTTTGCAATTTGGAACTATAAATTCCGGATCTTCTGGAAAAACACTTATGTGCATAGGGAAATTAATGGCACATACGTTGTTTTTAAACGGAGCTAGAATTTATAATTTCACATTGCAAAATTTAGTCCAATTGAGATACGTGGTATTGCACATTAGGCATCGATACACAGTACTGAAATATGTTTATTGAATTGGCAATAGATGCAGATTACTTTGTATTTTGAAGCAACGGTGAGGATCGCAAAAATGTATAAAGAATGCGGTGATTGCTTGTATATGAGTTCTGCTTCAAGTTGAAGCAATTATATGATATTCTCTTTCGATTGCGTAGTCTCATTTTTTGAATTTAAGAGTGTCCTATTAACATTTTTATTAAATGTTAGAGAACATGTAAAAATAAAATATGAACGACATGGTTCATTAACTCCTTACCGCCTGTCAACATGAATTGACCAACATATGATTTAAACATTTGATGGTAAATATTTGGGAGCAGTATACAAGATTTGACATTGCATGCTCAATGTAATTTTGCAAGAATAGTTAAACATTGATGATCTCGGTAAAATTCTTCCTTCCCTGCCAATCGATGATTATCGTTGATCTATGGAAATTATTGGTAGACACAGGTTTCTAACAATGTAAAGTGGTTCAAGATGAGTTGGATCGCATTGAGCAAAAAGGATCTAACGAGATTACAATGTTTTCAAAAGCATGCAACTTCTTCTTTCCTTTTAAAAATACTCAACATGTGTACAGTATTAAAATGTAAACAATTATTTTTTTTAAAATTAAACATTTTTTGGTGGGAGGCAAAAACTATTTGGTATTCTGAGAGATTTTTTAGATCATCATGAAGAAGCAACATTTTTACAACACTTTAGTCGCGGTGGTTCCTTTTTGCTAAATGCAATCTAGTTATTACAACGCTTACAATTGAGGTTACCATAATAATTGAAATTAACTGTTGTTTCAGTCGAAGCCAAACACTTCGATTACCTGACCGAGGTAAGAAGAATATAAGGCTGTCCGCTGTTTTACTTCCTTTACTATATGATTGTTTCCGTGGGAGGAAGATTTTCATGCTATGGATGTAAGTACCTCCAGCGAATCAAGACATTTTTCGCCGTATTGTTATACGTACCGTCTCAGATCGAATGCACACATGAAAGAGTGAAGCGGAGCAGAAGTAGCATCAGTATCTTCTCATCTAGAACAACGACAATTCGAGATGCAAAAATTCTCAAAGAGTCGAACGAGTTGATCTTCAGTTGAGTCTGGGCAGAGTAAACACGATTTGCTTGTAAACTACTGCAGCGTGCCTTCGAAGAAAGCAATATCCAGGACTTTCAAGGTTCAAGACCGTGAGCTGGGTGAGAAGGCACAGAGACTTTCTTCGTACTTCTCCGTTCAAATGCAGAACAATGGAGAACATCGGCTCACAACCGAGCCATCAATTTAGAAAAGTTAAAGGGGGGAAAAAATATATGACAGCCAAAAATGAAGGTTTCTGCGCCTTTTTGTGCTCTTGAATCTTGAATCTGTTCAAGTTTCACTGGTCGTGAAATATGACGGGAATTTCTCAGTGGCTTGGCGTGCTTTGCGATAAATCGATATTTCCCCATTTTAAGCTGTGACACATAATCGATTATTAAAGTGTTTGCTGCGAACACCCTGTGTATCGACACTTTTCCATAGGTTTAAGTGGCCGAACAATCGATACATCGAAAAACGCGCCACGCCACTGGAATCTCTTTCGTTACAGTTGCCGTTTTTAGCAGCGGGTAACTTTAAATTGCATTATCAAGATGTAAAGCAAAACATGTTATATAAATTCAAAATTTGGGGGAAGGGGTGATTCAAGTACTGTGATTCATCATGGTCGCCAGTTTGACCAGAAATTTTTTATTTACAACTTTATCGCTCTCATCGATGGCCAAAGTGCGAAATCGCGTATCTCCATCAAGGTATTTTAAAATTACCGCTCGTATTTATTTTTTCGCGGAGAAACAACCCAACTGAACAGCTTGAAATTCATACAGGATATGTTTCTAACACGGACGAAAAATCAAGGTAGTTTTCAAGCGATAATACTGCCGCGCTAAGGGAGACCGCCGTATGAATATTTAAGAGTTGCCAAATTTCCTTCGATAAACTATTTATTTTTGAGGCAAGTCCTGATCATTTTTCCTTGTCATTTTCAGAAACTTCAGGTGAAATCGCGATCAAAATTATCTGACTTGGAGGGAAAATATTCATAAGTTTACCAGTAAATTTGTGTTTTATGAAAGGAAATTTGGCAACGCCTAAAGGTTTATACGGCGTTTTTCCTTAGCACGGCAGAATAGGTCAACTCGTTTTCCGCCGAATGGAAACAACGTCACAAATGAAGATACGCGGTTTCGCACTTTGGGCACCGTCATGGATTAAAGGCGCAAAGTGGCCAGTGGGCCGATTATTGAAACTGATAGACAAAGCTATAGACAAAGATGACAAAAGGGATTTGGAGGGATCTCATTGGGGAAGCAGGTGGTGGCAATGGACATAGGAGGTAGGTAATGAACTAACCAACGGCAACCCACTGAAGACCCGACAGTTAGTCCATCATTTTCTTCCTTAGTCTACGAGAACCAATCATGTCAACCAATAAGATCGCTCCATATATACTCCCTATGTCCTCTCTGTCTATCACTTTGTCCATCAGTTTCAAGAATCATCCAGCAGGGAGTGCACCCCTTGGCAGTCTTGAAAAAACCTAAGTCGATCGAATCGCGTTTGAAATCCACGGAAGACCATTTATCTTCTCGCCCACCCCCGCATGCGAATGAACTCGTTATTTTGTTTCGCCGACGATGTCCAGGAGGAGGAGAGCCGCGCAATTGGTTCTTGTCACTGGCGTGCTGAACGAGTGATCGTCAAAGGAAACAAATTGACTTAAAGTTGAACGTGTTGGAATAATTTCCCGCTCGATGGGACTTGGCAAATATTCTTTTGCTTGATGACCTGTCCGGGGAACGACCGGTTCGGCTGAGCATAAAAAACAGCTCCGGCTAACACTAACAAGCGAGCAAATGAACAAAACGAGAATAAGGCAGTGGCGTGGCGTGGATTGCGATGTATCGATTGTAATGCCATTCAAACCTATGGTAAAAATTCGATTATTAAGGTGTTCGCTGCAAACACCCTGTTTATCGATCCTTTTTCCTTATGCCATTTAAACCTATGGAAAAGGATCGATAAACAGGGTGTTCGCAGCGAACACCTGAACAATCGATTCTTTACCATAGGTTTAAATGGCAGAGCAATCGATGCATCGCAATTCACGCCACGCCACTGGAATAAGGAGCCGGAGAAAATGACAAGAGATGCATACGTACACACATCCTCGGGAGTCGAACTCTTGCCTTCTGCCGTGCTAGGGAAAAACGCCGTATGAGCCTCCGGGCGTTGTCAAATTTCGGTTGATAAAACAGGAATTTCCTGATAAACGTATGAATATTTTCCTTCCAATTTTTCATTTAATATTGTTCACAATTTCACCGAAAGTTCCTGAAAATATCTAGGAAAAATATTCATACCTTTCCTTAAAAATAAACGTTTTACTAAAGGAAATTTGGCAACTCTCTAATGTACATAAGGCGTTCTTCCTTGGCACGGCAGCTGACTACGGAAGAGGGGGCGGGCGTAAGGACATCGCGTCACCTTCCGGCCGAAGTATCAGAAGCGCCATGCGACGTTTCAAAATTTCCAGCTCCATTTTTTTTAACAGAGAAATTCTTGGTTAAATCTGTATAAATTTCACTAAATATTATTGGCCTCACAAAGAAAATTCAGTGAAATTTTCGGACAGCTGTGGTGAACGATTTCTCTGTGATAAAATAAAATGGGTGCTGACATTTTTAAACGTCGCATGACGCTTGTGCTACTTTCGCCGGAAGGTGACATTCTCCGAAACTCAATGAAACCTGGAATCGGTACTTCCAGATTGTGTGTACCTACAAAATGCATGGATGAAAAAACCTTAAAAATCGATGAAATGCCTATTTTCTTAAAATTCCTCAATTTTATACAGCACTGGAAAAAAAAACACATTGGATCTTGAGTTCAGACTCTTGAAAACATTGACAAGAAATAGGACTCTCAATTCAAGCAAATTTAAGCTTAATCAAAAGGAAATCCGCTCAATTAAGAGGCTTGGTTCTTAATTTAAGCTTAAATCTGATTGAATGAAGAGTATTTTTTCTTGTCGATGTTTTTAAGAATCTGGACTCTAGATCCAATGTGTTTTTTTTCCCCCAGTGAGTTTCAAATCGAAACATCCCGTTTTATCCCTATCTATCCTCTACGCAGTTCCGAATAACCTCGAATTATTCCATTTCATTCCATTTTTTCCCGTTTCATCAAGATTTATGGTGATTTTTGTCTTTTTATCCCGATTTCCAGGGATTTAAATTTCCCGGGGTTTTTCAATGACATTCTCTGATTGGTTGAGCAATAAGACTGCAAATCGACGCAAGCGCACACACAAGAAACGGCTCATATATTTTTCAAAATAGAAAAGATAACAAGGCTCGAAGAGAAAAAAGGGGTAGTGACCTAAAAATTCATCCGTCCACAAACATAACCGTCAGAATCGTTTAGAAAAGTAGGGAAAGAAAGGCATGTTTAAATTGGATGTATCGACAACACAGGTAGGGCTGCTTTGTGAGTGTCCGATGACACGAGATCACCACCTAATCACTCTTCCCGGAGTCTGTTCGGTTCTTGGCATTTTCAACGATTCTTGCGATTTTAGTGGGATCGAAAGTTGCATTATATCACTCGCGTTTTCCCATACACGCCTCACTTGTCCGATTCGTTTATTAAAAACACTCTCCTCTCCTCTACCAAGGACAACATTCCTCACGGTGACAAATACACATAGCGCTGCCATGCTACGGAAAAACGCCATAAGAGCCTTCAGGTGTTGCCAAATATCGGCTGATAAAACACGAATTTCCTGTTAAATTATGAATATTTTTCTTCCAAATTTTCATATAATACTGTTTACAATTTCACCTAAAGTTCCTGAAACTTTCGAGGAAAAATAGTCATAGCTTTCCTTAAAAATAAACGCTTTACTAAAGGAAATTTGGCAACTTTTGTATGTTCATACGGCGTTTTTCCTTAGCATGGCAGAGCGCCAGTGTCGTGCTGATCAGAGTTTGAGAGTAATCGGCAAATTCTGACGAGCTGACAGTCTGACGACTGGAAATTGATCGAATGGGAAGATAACCGATTGAAACATGTTGGCTCCGCGAAACGGGACCTGACCTCTCGGTGGTCAGTCTTTTTCAAGAAAAGAAGTTTTCCCCCTTTCCTTTTTAAGAGAGGTAAAAAATACGGTGCCTCAAGTTTTGTTATTAAAAAAGCTTTCGGGAGGCTCAACGAAAATGTCATAAGAAATTGTCATCTTCCAGCCACAGTATGACAAGCGCCATGCGATGTTTAAACATTTCCGCCGATATTTTATTTTTTACAAAGAAATCGTTAAACGAAGCTGTCCGAAAATTTCACTGAAGTTTCTTAGTGCTGCCTATATAATTCAGTGAAATTTTCAAACAGACTCAACCAACAATTTCTCTGTAATGAAATAAAATGGTGGCAGAAATTTTGAAACGTCGCATGGCGTTTGTGATACTTTGGTTAGGTGACAACATGATGATTTCCGTAAGTTTAAGATATGATGAAATACATATTTTTTTGGGAGGGGGGAGGAGGAGGGCTGAGTCTTTTAAAGACGAGTTAGTAACTACGATGTATTAAAGGAGGGAAAAAATTCCGTGGAAAAAGTCTAATTCTTTGCTGGATAAAAAGTTCGTTCTCCAGGGCCGGATTTACCTACTTGCCGCCCATGGGCCGCCTATATTTTGCCGCCCCCTTCTCATTCGTTTTGAAACATCATTAAAAAATCAATAAATTCAAGTGAACGTCGAACGTGCCAGCGGGGAGGGGTGCATAAGACGCGTTTACTCGTGTTGGACAAATTTTTTGGGAAAGCCTTGTCAACACTACTAGCAAAAGATCCCGGAACTTTGCGCGAAAGTTAAGTTCCGTAAACCTATCTCTGTGTGGACAAGGAATTCCATTCATAAGAAATGAACAAACAAATTATGACAGAACAAACATAAATGTGGTTTAATGATTTTAACTTCGCCGCCGCGCAGACCGCACTGTATTTGGCGCAATGCGTGAAGTATTCCAACAGTCTATGCGTTTCATGCCGACCGCTGCTGACCGCACTGTTTTTGACGCAATGCGTGTATTCACGCATTCTTGTAAGCGCTATGCGTTTCACGCTGACCGCAGGGACCGCACTCTTTTAGATCCAATGCGTGAAGTATTCGTGCAGTCTTGTAGGCGCTAATATGTGTTACATGCCGATCGCCGTGCCGAGGGCTTCTTCTTTTCATCTCAAGTCCTCGTCATCATTTCTCTCTAAGTCGCGCCGTTCCAGGCCAAATTGCGTGTTTGGTTTCTCTTAACTCGACTAATTATAGGTGCTGTCTCTTGTATCACTGAAAGTCGAAAAAATTAGAAATTACAATACTCTCAGGAAATGAGAGATTTTGTCGCTTTTTCTCGTTTGTAATTGTTTTCTAAATCCGATTTTTTTAATACCTACATTAAAAAAATTGCAAAATTGGCCGCCCCCTAGATTTACCGCCATGGGCCGCGGCCCATGTGGCCACCCCCTTAATCCGGCCCTGTCGTTCTCACTGGCCGATTTGACTTACGATGGTTTCGGCTTTTTCCGCAGAGAAAAGTTGGGATTTTTCAAGTTTAAAGCGAGCAATAAACCGACGGTGTAAGTCGGCAATCACATGACTCGGTTTGTGACGTCGCGTCGCAGACTTTCGGTCATACTTTAATTTTTTAACGGAAAACTACTGAATTGCAATTCTTTAAAACTGCCGTGATTGTTATTCTCTGTGCGAAGAAAATTCTGCATGAACTTCAAAGAATGATCTTAATTTGTTCTCCTTTAAGAAAATAACATAGAGACAGAGATTTTCAGACTCCGTAAACGAGTTATTCGTTTGCCGACTTACACCGTCGAAACACTAATCTCTCTCTTATGTGTTGAGAATTGGTATAATTTCAGTGAAGATAACGTCTTTTGCATGAAATTTTGATGAGCAAACGTGTCCTTACGCTTTTCACCGGCCCTTATAACAGAGCCAGCGAGCTGATTTTTGAAATTGATAGACAAAGCTATAGACAAAGAAGACATATAGGGAGTACGGAGCGATTTTATTGGTTGAAATGGTCGGTTCCCATTGACTAAGGGAGAAACTGATGAAGTAACTATAGGAGGGTCTCTCTTGGTTGCCGTTGGATGTCTATTATCTACATTCTTTGTCCATTGCAACCACCCGCTTCCACCAAAAGGATCCCGCCATCATGCCCTTTTTGACTTCTTTGTCTATAGCTTTGTCTATCAATTTTAACAATCAGCCTTTAGTGGGCAAGAGAGCGAGAAACAAGACGAGGAATGTTGTCAAATTTCCTGAAAAAGGACGCGAGTGATGAGAAGTCCCCGAGGAGGAGGACGTGGACACGGACGTTGAGGCAACGTGGAATCTCAAGTGCGCGTGGGTGCGCTCTTTTAGGGCCGGGGGATCCGATGGGGGGCCGCGGGCCTCGGTGGCCCCCATTGGCTTCCCTCCAAAATGACAAATGTTCATTGTTGTCCGATATGATTAAGATGCACCTCCACCTAGGCGCGCACTGTCTCGATCCCGCCCTTATCGCGCCCCGGTCATCGCAGGATCAAGAGAACCTCCTTATCACGGTGGCTTCATTGAAATGCGTATCCTTCCGCACGTTGCCGAATTCGCCGCATCAAATGCAACTGGAAAAACATAGCGAGATCTTCGAAAAATAAAGCGAGATCATCGAAAAATATAGCGAGATCATCGAAAAATATAGCGAGATCATCGAAAAATATAGCGAGATCATCGAAAAATATAGCGCGATCATCGAAAAATATAGCGAGATCATTGCAATTCAATGTCTTCCTCGAAAACGGCCCAAATCTGCGGGCTGGTTGTTGAAATTGGTAGCCTAGGTAAAGACAAAGAAAACAAAAAGGATATGGAGGGATCCTATTGGTGGAAGCGGGTGGTTACTATGGGCAAAGGTAGGAAATGGACTAACTAACGACAACTCACCAGAGATTTTTTAGTTAGTCCATCATTTACCCCCTTCATCTATGAAAACCACCCAAATGAACCAATAGAATCGCTCCATAATCATAATGTCCTCTTTGTCTAGCGCTTTGTCTATACATTTTAACAATCAGCCCGCTGTTCTCGTTTCTATGGTATTGTGGAAAAACGATTTTCAGGGTTACGCTCAAAAAAGTTAGGCTGCGGTAACTTCGGGGGTGAGAATGGGGGATTTATTACTTGGAATACTTGGATTTTTGTCTCAATGTTTCTTTCATTTCACCTAGAAAAGACGAGGATGAATTTCGTCTGCTCTGAAAAGTGTTTACTCCCAAGTTTAGAAACGTTTTTATTTCACCATTACTGGACCGTAAAGTTTCAATTTAGTTTGCTACAGAGCTTTAGCTGAAAATTGAATAACATGCGCTAAAAACCTTACTGAAAATTGTTTGCTTACTGAAAAAATCATATTTTTCAAATTCAAATAAACATGTTTAACAGCTTACGTAAATAATGTATTTTCAATTTCATCTTTTATTTTTAATTATTTATTACGTTTATCTTTATTTTCGAATGAATTTCCCCAGACAATGATTGCATGACAACGCTGGCTGTGTCTCTGGACTACTTTGAACACAGCATACTATGGTCACCATGACGAGGCGATCAGAGCCTCAAAAATACTCCCGTTCTGACGAATATGATCCATCAGTGGGATCCCGATAAGTAAAGCTTACATTTTAAAGCAGTGTATCTGACTGCTTCATCGGCTCAACGTACTGATGAGTACAAAATTTTGGGACTTCACTGGCCGCTCCTATTGTTTGCTTTCATGACGTCAACGTCCCATGAAGCCGTGGATGGAAATACATTCTTAAGATCACCGATCTCATCGGGTAGGTTCTGTTTTCTTCTGGCAATTCATGAGGAATACATTGTGATTCAATGGCTTCAACCAACTGTATATTTACGAGAAAACCGAAATTTTCACATCCAGGAAATCACCAAAAAAAGTGTAAGTTAGGATACCGGATATCACATACACATTGGCGTAGCTTAAAGAACTCACAATAAACTCTGCTACACTGAGTAATTATACCGTATGAACATCCAAACGATGCCAAATCTCTCCTGTTGAAAATTTTCGGAGCTTAATCATGCAGGAAGAATGAATAGCAAGTCAAAAGTAAGTTGTTCTTGCGATTGGATGCAAACAAAATAAAAAGGGTTCACACACCTGCGTGCGAGAAGTTGGAGAAAAGTATTAAGTATAAAATAACCGGATGAACCTTTTGACCCGTGAGAATGAAATGCCAACAGCACCAGCATTTGCCCGTAAATTTCAAAACCCTTAAATTGGCCGAGAAGACTCTGTCTGAGACGATCCCTCAAGGAAAACTGAAACAAAAAGAGTTTTTTTAAGTAGATTCTGAATTGATTCAATATTTAATTAAAAACGTGCTGAAGAGTCAGATAATTCATTTTTGAATTGACATGTTGCACCGTTTCAGCTTGCCTCTACATTCCATATCCTCGCTTAATTCGGTGTTGGCTCCCAGAGCAAGCCAGGGAGAGGAGGGAGCAATGAACACTTGAACATTCAATTTAAGATCGAGGCTGTATGAGCATACAGGGGTTGTAAGAGGGCCCGCAATAATAATTTGGAAGATTATTTATCGCTCTGGGCCAGACTCCCCGAAACTCGGGACACGGATTGGTTTTAGGTGTTTCTGAATTTATGAGGTCTGCCGCGTGTCTGAGGGCTCAACCGGTGGGCACCACAGCCATTTCTCATATATCATGCATTCCAAAATTGAGTACATAACCAGATCGAGGAATATTTCATTTTAATTGATTATTGATAAAGGATTGGCTCCCTCGAGCTTTTATCTTTTCACACAACGGTCATATTGGCATAAGAATTGACTTGGGACAGGAAGGAAAAAATCCACGACGAAGTTACGAATCCAGCAGGGAGCACATCGATGGTTTACCTGTAAAAACGGGTATATCTCATCACGTCCGGACTTCCAATTTGGGCCTCTAGCCATATCCAAAGTGAAGCAAACAAAGAATTAATTTAAGTAACACGATTTTCTGTTTAAAATTCATTTTATTTCCCAATAACCTCCTATGAGATTGGAATTGAATCAGTGAGAACAAAAACACACCAACTCGAGAAAATGAAAATAATTAAGATACAATTAGGACTGCAAAGTAGATGAAGAAGTTAGTCTAAGAAAAATATCTTTGGCGCCTAAAGACAAGTACGCAAGGACACTTTCAATGTCCAAGTTGGAACAGATGCGGTAACTTCAATGCCCTTTATGAAAATTGACCGTCTTAAATGAAAATTGAGAATTTTCGAGTTTCCGAGTTGGTGTGTTTTCGTTCTCACTGAATTAAGTATTCTGAAATATCCCGTATACCTTTCATTGCGGGCTCCTCAGTTAACACAGAAAAAACACTGCAAATAAGCGCATAAACGCATAAGTGCAATGCACGCGATATAAACCAGCTGAGATGCCTTTCCGAAAGATAAACTCGGCATTTGAATATTGCGCGGAGCGTAAAAGAACGGAAGGATTGACGAAGTTAGGTTCGAGCCGAACATGCAACTATTTGAACTCCGGGGTGGGCCGGGTTGCATACGCTCGATTTTGCGGGCGAAATCTGAGATCTACCAACGGGTCTCGCGGAAGTTTACAGGCGTTTTAGTGTTTACCTCAAGCGTGACGTCTACTTAAATACATTATTTAGACGCTCCTGTCGCACAAATTTGTAACGCGATATCGACAAACTGAGATGCTTTCCGAAAGACAAACACGGAACTCGGCACAATAATGATAATAATGTCACCAATAATGCACTGACCTTAAAACAATGGAAGAATACACCAAAGTGGGTCTAGACACGTCATGCAGCTATAAAACTCCGCAATAGGTCCAGTGGCATACGCTCGAGGAAATCGAGAAAGCCGTACATCGCGAGCGCGCGTAGGCCGTTACCAGATCTCACATTTCGCCCGCAAAATCGAGCGTATGCAACCCGGCCCACCGCGGAGTTCGAATAGTTGCATGTTGGGTCCGAACCTAACTTCCTATATTCTTCCGTTGTTCTTCGCGTTGTTTTGAGCTGAGGGAGCGTTCCGTTACCTACGATGTTGAAGAAAAGGGCTTAGATTTTATCGAGCTATAAACCTACAAGTTCATTCATTCACCTGAACCGAAAATTGATAGAGGCGCATGTGACATAGTGCAAATGCGAACTTGCAATTTGAACGTGGAATTTAAATGCAATTTATATGAATCGAACAGTGGTTTAATATTCACTTCCGTACTATATTTTTTCTTGATATAATCCAAACAGTGCCCACAATATTAGATTCAGGATTTTAACACATGGTAGGATAAAGTTTTCTGACTAAGTTAGTAAAGTATTTTCAAAATTGGTTTGAAAAGACCTTTTTGATTTCTGGTCGGAGGTGTGGTCCAAATATCCACGCTGAAAGCACCGCTGATAATTATTTTGTTATCTTATGTTATTTATTATTATCATTGCATATTATGCTGCTTGACGTCGATAAACAGGGCATTCATTTATAGAGACGAGCTTAACGAAGTGGGCAACTCGGTATCTCATCCTCAGGAACCCGTACTGTCGTGCTAAGGAGGAACGTCGTATGAAAATTCGAGAATTGCCAAATTTCGTTGGATAAAATGTTTGATATCGAGGAAAATCATGAATATTTTTCCTTGAAATTTTCAGTCACTTTAGATCAAATTACGAACAACATTATCTGAGAAAATGGCGGGAAAATATTCAAAAAAAATCCTGAAAATAAGTGATTTACCAGAGGAAATTTGGCAACGTCTGAAGGCTCATACGGCGTTTTTCCTTAGCATGGCAGCGTACAAGAGGGCCCATTGTCTCGAGCCGGACAACCCCACGCCCCACGGCCCCACGGGGTTCATCTTTACTCAGGCCTGCGGGTGACACCAAAAAATGCACCCCACCGTTTAACCCTGCCCACCAAGCACCTCCCCCTCCCCCTTCCCCCTTCCCTCTGTCTTGGACGAACGTCACTCAGGGCTCATGTCGCGCACAGGGCACAGTGGCGAGCCGCGCGGAGTTTCCATGAGATGCATGGTGAGTAGAGCCAACAGCTTCTGGTCGAGTCATTATTCATGGAGCGCTGTGCTGCCGCACTTGGTGCATGTGGACGGATCGGTTCCACGCCATAACCGGTGGTCCAATAAATATGATGCGTTTATTCACGTTCGTAGACTGACCTAATTATGGGCTTGGAAGTGGTTTTTGGGCACTATATGGACTTCGGCACAGAATTTTACTCCGAAATTTTTAACAGTGCAGCAAGAATCTGAAAAAAAAGTGATGAATTTCTGAGAGATAGAGAGTCGATTTCAAACGTTAATGCCCCTTCAGTATGTGATGCGGATGCTTTCTTTCAACCATTTGCACCACAGTATGGTTCCCTCATTTTCGCGAAATCATTTCCTTAAGAAAAGCTAAATGTTCGTATTGCTGTGCTAAGGAAAAACGTCGTATAAGCCTTCAGACATTGCCGGATTTACGTCAATAAAAACTGAATTTTCTGAGAAAATTCCGAACATATTATTTCAAATGTTTCAGATAATTTTGTTGGCAATTTGACTTTAAATATCTGAAAATCTAAAGGAGAAATATGAATAATTTTCTCAAAAATACATGTTTTAACCAGAAAAATGTAGCAACTCTCGAATTTTCATACGGCGTTTTTCCTTAGCACGGCAGTGAATTCCTCATACATCAGTATCAAATGAGAAAATAAAAAATTGGTTAATCGGCGAGATGTGGCAAGCCGATGCAGTAACTGGCGGCGCACTCCCTAGTGTCCCACAGACAAATCATTTGTTTTCAGATCCATCTTATGAGGTGTGGTGTTTCGAGCGCCACAAATCAAAAAACAAAGCTTGTCCTTGTTTAATCATCACAGAGGATAACCGGAGCCCCATTGTGAGGAGCTATTGAAAAATATACAGGAAGCTAAATGCCTCATTGAAGCCGGTCGATATCTAAATAATTTGCTTTTGTTTGAGTATCTTGTAACAATTAGTCTCGAGCCCGGAGCTTTTGGGAGAACAAAAGACTCTGACACGCCTAATTGAGTGAGAAGATTGACCACCATCCGCGATTGGGGCGGTATTTGGCCGTGTTTTTATTGACCTTCAATTATTATTGACCATCCAATCAAAAAAGGGGAGTACATCGTAGCTTCCCCAGCAAAATAGACGCTGAATTGGCACGCTCTCGTAGTTTTTTGGGATTCATACTCAGTACTTATAGTCCAATGCATGCATTTTTTAGATCATAGGCACTGAGCGAAACGCTCCTCTTAATATGCCGTGACAACCAGCGACATGGCGTGCTTTGTGACTGATCGATTGATCTGCCATTTAAACCAATGGAAAAATATCGATAGACAGGGAGTAAACGAACACCTTCATAATCGATTTTTTACCATAGCTTCAAATGGGGAATTATGGATATTCGATCGTTCACGCCTCGGCAATGCCGTGGCAGGATTCTCGTTGAATCAACAAAAATTTCTCCACAGCGACTTGAGAAGTGGGTTAGAGGGCCGAGCAATTGTTTCATTCAGATTACATTGCAGATGAAATTGTCCTCGGAAAAATATAATTCAACCCGTAAACCAAACTAGCTTGGCGAATTAAGTTTGCGGTTCAAATATTCAGTTTCGTGAACAATCCATTTAATATTAAGTCGCTCACATTATTAGAGTACAAAATTTTCAGATTATGATACACGTTTACGCAACTTTTTAATACAATAATGAACAAAACCTTATTTTGCTGGGCCTTATTTAATTTTTTTATTTTCGTCCGAGTCTCAAAATCCAATTTTTCACGACCTCATACTTGAAGAAAAAAAAAAACAAAAAAAAAAACACTTAACTGAGAATTTTGTCTCCGTGGCCTACGCTCTTTTTTTTCTGTGAACTAACACGTACATTTAAATAGTAACTTCCTTTTGTGGCTTCTATTCTTCCTGTTCCGCGACATAAGACTGTTACAAGTTTATTTATTCATTTATGTTTCCTTTCTTTTGGTGTCGTATCATTGAGGCGTGTGCTTGTGCATCTAAAACGTAGATAACATCAAAACCACCTCTATTCCCTCTGACTTGAACCACCGTTGCGAGACCCTTGAAAAGAGACAACAAATTAGGAGAACATATATGCTTTCAAGTAAAACATCGAACACGAATAATGGGGACTGAATACGAATAAATGGTAAGCTTGTATTTTCCAGATACTTTTCGTTTCTCCTCTGGAAGCTTTTCTCGACTTTTTTCTCCTTCTTTTACGTATCCGTAAAAGTTCTGTTTACCCCCAAACAAGGCTAGAACTTCGAAAGCATGTTACTCTAGATTTTGCCGAAAAACTGTATGCGCTGAAATGACGCGACATAACTGGCTCTCTTGAGAGTCCAAAAACGCGGGCATATTATGAGGCCTTTGTGCCACGGGGGTACGTTTTCTAGTTTTAAATTTTATTAAGTGCAAAACCACGTATCTCCATCTGCGACGTTGCAGACTTCCAGTCAAACTTGATTTTTTCTTTGAAAAACTAGACAACGTGATTTTTTGAAAACTCTTGATTCAAGCCATATGGTTGCAATATTCCTCTTCAAAAAAATAAAAATAAAATAGGAGTGGACATGTAAAACACCGCAATGGAGTTACGCACTGGAAAAAAAGTAGCTTTGATCCAGAGTTCAGACTCTTAATACTATTGACAAGAAACAATACTCGTGATTCAATCCGATTTTTCCTTGAATCGAAGATCCGAGCCTCTTGATATAGGCGAATTTCCTTAGCTGAAGAGCTGAAAGTCCGATCGAATCAAGAGCATTTTTTCAAGTCAATTATTTAAGAGTCTGGACCCTAGGTCCAAGCGACTTGTTTTTCAGTGCTGCCGTGCTAAGGAAGAACGCCGTTAGAACATTCGAAAGTTGCCAAATTTCCTTCCATAAGATTTTTATTTTCTAGGAAAGTTAGGCACATTTTCCTTTGAATTTCAGAATCTTTAGGCAAAATTGAGGCACTGGACGCGAAAAAGGCACTTCTCGATTGCAGTGTTTCAGAATCTCTGGTGCTAATTAATCCCTTGGAGAAGAATTTAATGCGTGATTTTGCCCGAAATCTTTCTATAGAAAATTGTAGAATCATAAGGAATATTCGGTGAAATTTTTAGTGAAATGGATGCATTCACTTTTTTACAATGAATGAAATGTTAGAGGAGACTCTGAAACATTGCAACCGAGAGGTGCCTTTCTCGCATCTAGTGCCTCAATTGCGAACTACATTATCTAAAAATTGGGAGGTAAAAATTCTTAAATTCACCAGAAAATACCGGATATTCGCGTTGAACTGAAGGAAATTTGGCAACGCCTAAAGGTTCATACGACTTTTTTTCTTAACACGGAAGATTGGGTTAGAGTACCTGTATAGCGAGAGTATGGACAGATCGCTTCATGGAGGGCTTAGGGCCCAAAAGTGCAGCCACCCTTCTAACCAACTTCTAACGCACAAAATTTCGCTGCCAGTCTGTAGATTCCAATTCTAACGAAGATGGCTAAGAAAGTACATAAATAAGCGTTCTTCCACAAAAATGAGTAAATTTATGCAAAAACTAAGTCAAATACGTGCTTTATAAACGATGGTTCGTAACAATTGTATTAATAAATCGCTCTGGATAATTGAAATTCATAGGTTGGCTGCATTTCTGGGCCCTAACTTTATTCGCGGTGGCATCGGTGAAGGCCTGATGGATTTTCGGAGTTTCACTTCTGTCTATACTCTCACTATACAGGTACTCTAGATTGGGTTTCTCACATTAGCCATGGATATCTAATATCGAGGAAGAATTAATGAAATATGTTGATGAGCGCGGCATCGGTGGCTTTGATACGAGCTGCTAACATAGTTGAAGCACACATCCCGAGCTGAAACATGGCCGATAATTGGAACGCGAGAGGGCGAGACTCGCATACGCGTAAGTCAGCCTTCGTTTCGCCTTGCGCCTGCGCTTAGAGCAGGTGCATAACCCATTACACGGGTGTTCCAGACCGCGCTCCGGCCAGCGAGCCTTTGGATTTTATGAAATATTTATTATTTATTTGTTTAACCCATTTATGCACGGGGCCGCGGGCCCAATCTTGAAACGTACTTAGCTCCCGCCTCCTCCACGCCCCGGCCTGGAGCCCGTGCCGACAGATGTGTTTATTAACTGAATTTCGTGCACGAAAGCCGCCCGCTTTCCGGCCGATGATGCTCCTTGCATAGATTGTTTTCGATATCACTGGAAAAAAAGGAATCTTAAATTTGCCGCCAAGAAGTATTTTTTTCTTAAATCAAGAATGGACCACTAGACAAGGTACGCATTTAAGCATTCTGATACATGTTTCTTAACCAAAATTACACGTAGAACACGATTCGCGCAACTAAAATTACTGAAACCAACTCCTAACGGTGATATTAACATTTTAATTTTGGTTACGAGGAATTTTAATTGCCCGCTCTCAAGAAACTCAAAGCTCTGCGTGAGTCAAATCGCGCACTACAAAAGTTTCAGCAAGCTTCTCAATCGAGCAATGTTTATTTCCCATCATAAGTTGTTCAAACTATAAGCAATTTGCTATAGCTGAGCCAAAGCGTCAAGATTGAGGTTGCCGGATTTTTAAATTGCAGAGACTGTCATGACGAACGTTTAGCGCGCGATGTGAATCACGTAGAGCATTGAGTTTTCATGAGCGGGTGGTTTGAATTCACGCATCAAGAATCATTAAATATCTTCGTCAGGAGTTGATTTTGGTAATTTTCGTTGTGCGTATCGTGTTTTACGTGAAATTTTGGTTGAGAAACATGTATCAGAATGCTGAAATTCGTACCTTGTCTAGTGAACCATTGGCTGCTTAATACAAACTACGTTTATGCTTGACACAGTAATAAGAGAGAGATGAGACACAACAGCCCGAATGCACACAACAATAAAAACATATTAAAATACAAAAACAAATGGGTTTACAAGGCTAAGGAGAAATAAAACAAACCAAGACGTTTCGGGCCTAATACATGCCCATTTTCAACCGGAACAAAAGCTAAAAAATTAAAATAAGAAAATGAGCATGCAACTGACCGAGGTAGAAATCAGTGCAACCATTAGTGGTTTGTTTTATTTCTCCTAAGCCTCGTAAACTCGTTTGTTTCTGTATTTTAATGTGTTTTTATTGTTTTTGCTTGACCCAACCATTTTTTTCTTGTATCAAGAAAAATTCAGCTTAAATTAATATAAAAACATTCTTGGTGGAAAATCCAAGCATCAGCATGCTTGAGCCAAACACATTTTTATTTTCAGTGAGTGGTTCAATGAATCGTTTGGTTCAAAACAATCGAACATAACCTCAAACGAAAATTTAAGAATTTAAACAGGGAAAGCTAAAATTGAGAAAATGCCCAGCAATTTAACTTTTAAATGTCATTTTATACTCTTAAGAATAAAACATCACAAGAAACTCATTCCCTCAGATTACTCAATTGACTTTTGAGGCTATGCTAATATAACGCCTGCGCGCATAACATTTATGGCGGTTGGACTGCGAAGTGGTCAGGCGGCGCACCCCCTAGTAGTATTGATGACCAAAAAATAAAGTGCTACCGGGAGGGTAGGCAGCCACTAATTTCCTTGCAAGTGCACCTTGAATTCATATAGCTTGCGGTGCTACATATTTTATTTACACCTTCTTAATTCTTTCGCGCGACTTGCCTCGCGTTTTGAGTAATTGCCTTTTTAAATACGCCTTATTATGGTAGCACTCGTTATATCGTATTCACCTGCCGGAGCATCGTTAAAAATCTAGAAATATTTGTTCAGCCGTTCCTCTTCTTTCATTTTTCTCACTTTCGGCCTCATCAAGAAGCGTTTATTGTTTTACTGCAAATGTGTCTACAGCCCCAAGGCGTGTAGTTTTTTCAAGCCTCTGATTGAGTTATTTCTTCCGTATCTATGTTTATTTGTTTGTTTGTTTTTGTCTTTTTTCAGAGTGTGGTATCTCACGTCTCATTTACTGTGGCAAATTGAACCCGTCTCATTTCGGCACGCTTTGATGGGATATAACCATTCGAATTTTATACATTGGTTAATACCTGAAAATTCCATCAGTGGCAGTTCCTCAAAGATGTTGAGTTTGAACTTGAGACTAATAAATACCAATATTACCAATAGTATACATGATGAATACCATACTCTTGAAACCTTGTTTATTTTTTCTTGTAACGTTCAGTCGATCGTTATGAATCGTCGTCATCAGCGGCGTGGCGTGCTTTGCGATATATCGATTGATCTGCTTTTTAAACCTATGGAAATTAATCGATTGACAGGGTGTCCGCAACAAATACCTTAACAATCGATTCTTTGACATAGTTTCAAATGGAGAAATATTGATAATCGATAATTCACGCCACGCCACTGGTCGTCATCATCGAACAGCATGGTAATTGAGCAGCGAAATTATTGATTTAATTGCGCATCTTACAAATATTTTCAACATGACGCATTCAAAGGGCATTTAAAAGTTCTCTCACTTTTCATTTTGATGAATGATAAGAATTTTGTTCATGGTTTGATTTTTTTACGTACTACTCATGCATTTGATCTGAACTCTTTCCATAGTCATTGGAGCTTTAAAAAGAGTAACAAAGTGATATGTTCTAAATTAGTTCCCGATTTCTAAAATCTTCATTGGTCATGAGCTCATCCGGAGCCTCCACGTGATTTTATTGAATGGTTTCTATACATATTTTTTGACTTGTTAATTTCATAACTTTTTTTCAAATCAAAAGAAACTTTGATATCGTAGAGGAAGGCTTGTAATAATACAGCAATACGCAGTCAGAAATGTGAGCACTTTGAGGATTCAGAAATCAGGAAATACGAGCGTGCCACATTTTATTCCTGTATTTCCATTATTTCAATTAATGCTTCTTTATTTTCCTTGTCCCTACACAAAGAAAATATCAGAGAAGGGTTGCATAAAGAGTTCTAATTTATGCACTGACTGCAACTCAAGCTTCAATAATTATGCACGCCGGGGTTACGGTACGATGAGATATACAAGATGGAGGACGGTATGCGCTCGCCGCAGAGAAAATAGATTTCGTTTCTGCTTTTCTCAACTGACAATGAAGACACTTGCATAAACGCACCTAGCGTATGAGAGCCGTGCATGCTAAAAAACTGTTTTTAATCATGCAAAAAGCAAATAAATAATGAAACAAAAGAATGAAGGTAATGATGCAACCGTCGCGTTTTCACTGGATAGCGTTGATGGATACCGATAGCCGCCTTGCGGATTAATGCCTGATTTTGATGCAGTAGTTTGTATCTGCATACTAACATAAAGTTTTTTTTTTTTTTTTTTTCAAAATGTGTTCTGAATACAATAATAAAGTCACTCATTCCGCAGAAAACACACTCTTAATGTTTTAAATTCTGTAATAATCAATCAATTATGACGAGCTTTGTACGAAGTACCATTGAAAAATACAGAAATAAGCAAAAGTTAAACTTCCTTTCAAAAACCATATGCAAAATTTACGCCAAAACTGGAAGATTTTCCTTTTAAATGAATATTTACAGGGTGAGAATTTATAGCGAAAAATCAGATAGTATCTTTGAGTAATTAAACGGTGAATTTAGCGACTGAGCGTCTAATTCCAGAAGCCAGGATTGGATAAAATTGCTCCTATATTAGATGCGAGAAGCAAAAATATATAAGTTATAGCTAAACATTTCCCAAGGAAATACTTTCGGGTTTTTTTCTGTCATTGATGCAGATAGATCACTTGCAAGTGACAATAACACTTGAAAATTGAAGTTTATTCATAATAATAGAAGGAGAAGAGGAGGAGGAGGAAGAAAAGGAAGAAGAAGAGGATGAGATGAAGGAGATGGAGAAAGAGGTAAACTATAAGCATATGACTTCCCCTGCATTACAATTATTTATGTTAGCCTAAATAAAGACTGATGAAAATAGGGACCAAAACTGGGCAGCTGAGCCGAGCATCTCTCCCTCGGCCTCTGCTTAACGGACCTAAGTTCAACAGTGATGCGGCGTGCTTTGCAATTTATCGATTGATGTGTCATTTAAACCTATGGAAAAGGATCGATTAACAGGGCGTTCGCAGAGAACACCTAAATAATCGATTCTTTATCACGCATTCAAATGGGGAAATATTGATAATCGATCTATCACGCTTCTCCACCGAAGTTCAAGTCATCCTGTTTTGAATGTTCCGAGTCTTATGCAAGTGGAACGATTTCATCCTCCCGTTTTAGAAGTTTTAAAATCTTATCTGAAATGGAATGAAAAGTGCCGACGTAACGCGTGTTTAATGGCTCTGAAGTGACTGAACTAGCGGAGCTGCATCAACGTAAATTCAGGAACGTGGAGACTTTAACGAACGGTTATGAAAGTAGACGGGAGGCCCAATACACTTGAAAGAGAACTTCTGAGCATTGTTTTGTTTAATCCATATCAGAATTCAATAACGTATCTTGGGCGAAATGATCGTACACAGAGAAAATTATTCAAATACCAAAGGAATGCTGGTTTCCTAATTGTATTTGATCGAATGAAATTCCTTGAAATGACCACGTCAAAATCATATCCACGCACTTGTTTATAATATTAAATATCAATTCTGCCGTGCTAAGAAAAAACGCCGTATGAGCATTCAGGTATTGCCAAATTTCCCCTGGCAAATCACTAATTTTCAGAAATTTTTGGAATATTTTTGTCTATGCCAATTTCTCATATAATTTTGTTTGTAATTTGATCTAAAACGCCTGAAAATCTCAAGGAAAAATATTCATAATTTTCCTCAAAAATTGGCATTTTATTGAAGGAAATTTGGCGACTCTCGGGTGTTCATACGACGTTCTTATTAGCACGGCGGAATTGAGGTATCAATCTTACCTCTTTATACTTACTTTACCTAAAGTTCCCCTAACTTTCAATTGAAATAAATGTTTGTTTTCTCGAAATAACTCCAGGTCTCCATTTCACGGTAGAAATTATATGAAAGGCTTTAAAAAAGTCGGCAGTGAAAGTTGGGACAATGGGCGCTTTAAATATTAATTTTACATCAATCATCCGCCAGATCACTAAGGGGACCATTTGACCCTCGAGGTTGCCACATTGCCATCACAAATTCATTGGAGGCAGTAAAAAAAGGTAAAGACCGAGTTGAAAAATGACAACCTGGCGGCGTTCGCCTCTCACTCATGTATGTGACAGGGTTACGGAGCATCGATTAGGGCGAAGAGGGAGGTCTCTAAGTTGAGAGGATTTTCCGTATAGGAGCGATGAAAGTGGAGATTGTGCCCGCATATAAATGCGTATCCTCTAAATCGAAAAACAATACTCAAATCCATTACATTGTGAGGCGACTAATTAATCTAACGTCGTAACGAGCATGCTCACTTTTCATCGCGTTTGATACACTGCCGTGCTCAGGAGAAAAACCGTATGGGATTTCGAATGTTGCCAGATTTCCTCTCATAAAATGTTTATTCTTGAAGAGAGTTACGAATATTTTCCCTTGATTTTCTCAGGCACTCTAGATAAAAATATGAGGAAAATTCTTTGAAAAATGGGGGCAAAAATATTTACGAATGTTTCCGAAAATTTATGAGTTGTCCAAGGAGATTTAGCAATGTCTGAAGGCTCATATGGTGTTCTTTCTTAGCAGAAGAGGCAGTACAG
Source organism: Bemisia tabaci (assembly GCF_001854935.1). Lineage (NCBI taxonomy): Eukaryota > Metazoa > Arthropoda > Insecta > Hemiptera > Aleyrodidae > Bemisia > Bemisia tabaci. The sequence goes on along the minus strand of NW_017547210.1, from coordinate 379,182 downwards.
AACGTATATCTCCGAGCTTCCCCGAGCTTTTACCCTTCCCCCCGTGGCGTGGCGTGCTTTGCGATATATCGATTGATCTACCATTTAAATCTATGGAAAATGATCGATTATCAAGGTGTTCGTTGCGAATCGATTCTTTACTATAGCTTCAAATGGAGAAATATCGAAAATCGATCCCTCACGCCGCGCCACTACCCTCCCCGGTTCTCGAGCGACTAGGAGTCACCGATGACTGCTGATCAAAGTCAAATTAAGTTATTATAAGGCAAGTTGCAGAGACCGCTGGCCGCTGACAGCTGTTTCTATTTGAACTATAACATAAATCATGGATGAGCCGGGCAGCTAGTCGGGGAGCCAAATGCCCAAAGCCTAGGGCTCCCCAACTCCGTTCATCATGTAAGTGCAGTATTAATCATTCACCGCCAGCCTGGTATCTCTGTCATGATAATAAAGTGCGCAATCGCTGTGAGATAGCTGAACCATCCTTGTTATCGATAGAAGTTAATGCTCCGCGCCGGGCTTTTCCTCCGTTCCGAGAGTTCACAGCGCAGCGCCGGGACGCCGCGCGCCGCGCCGACGCCGGGTGAACAGGCGCCGAAATGAGTTCGTGCGCTCTTTGCGCCGGCGCGGTCCGGTCCGGCGCAATGAGAGCCAGCGACCGATATTCCCACCCTGTCCGCTGGCATCGGAACCGGGAAACACGCTCCCATGCCTCGGATTTCGGATTTCCTCTGCCAATTTACAGTTCGCTATTTGAATTCACCCACTGAAAAAAAGGTTACGGGCCAGAGTACCTTTATAGGGAGAGTATAAACAATTTGAAAATTTGGAGGTTAGGTTTGATCAGGTTATGTAGCTCTTGGGACCCATAAAGGCAGCCAACCTATGAACGCGGCCTATCCAGTGGTACTAATTTTCTCATTTCAACTGTTTACACTGATCAAAAATTATAAAAGCACGTATAAAACTTTAATTTTGCATTGATTTTCTCTGTCTCAATGTCTTGATCCTCTAACACGCTTTTTGAGAATGCGCTTTCGGCCCTATTGATTAATCTTTTAAATGCATAGGTTGGCAGTGGCACTTTTCTGGTGATTTTCGTTTTTCACGTTGTCGCCCTTTTGGGCCCTAAGAGCTACATAAATCGAGTTGTCCATACTCTTTCTATAAACGTACTCTATTACGGGCCATACTGCCGTGCTGGGGAAGAACGCCGTATCAAAATTCGAGAGTTGCTAAATTTCTTCCGATAAAATGATTATCGTTGCGGAAAATTATCAATATTTTTCCTTGAAATTGTCAGACTTTTTGGATCAAATTACAAGCAAAATTACCTGAAAAATTATAAGACAAATATTCACAAATTTTCTTGAAATTTAGTGATTTGGCAATTCCTGAAGCTTCATACGGCATTTTTACCTAGCACGGCAGTATATATACAAACCGTCCGTTTCGGGCTCATAGACCGAAATTTTCGGGTGCTGGAGCCGTGGCTTCAATTATTCCGGGTGCACGCCCGGAACTCTCGGCTTCTGAGCCCGGGACGCGGGCGGTATGTCTAATTGTAACCAAATTTGTTGGTCCTCAAATCTGCAACTCCACGAAATGTATATGCCTTTTTACCTTTTCACCGTTGATTTTTCTTCCTTTATGATCATGAACGAATTTGTACCACTGGACACTTCCGAATTATTACATAATAGGACCGTTTATCCCCAAAAACATCAAACGATTCTAAACCTATCTGAATTCAAGTTGTAATTACTACTCTCGGGTGAAATTAGATTACAATATTGATAATAACAGCCGAACACTTATCTCAAGGTGTTTTAAGTACAAGGCAGTGCGGCAAAGCAGTCGGCAAGCTGGAATTACTCCAATCCAAATGGGTCTCTTTGAAAGCACACACGAGGAGCTAATTAGCCGAGCCCATCATCGTATTGAAAGGGAAAATAGACTTGTTTCGGTCGAGAGACAATCAGGAGCTGATGGATGGACGTCTATCCTCCGGAGCGGCTGATTTTTGACGCGTGCTGCATCGCAGACGCCAAAACCACACTGCAATCATCGGAAGAGACTGCCGAGGGGAAGGGGGCTTTTCTACCCATTTTACTTCAACCGCACTTTTACAGGTTGCGTGATAGGTGATGAAATGAGGCTGGCTAAGGAGAAAAGTAAATGCCTCGAGCTTCGAATTCAGGATTTATTTACCGAGCCAGCCACTGAAAAGAGCTGGACCCGACGAAATGAGATCAGTTTTTACTCATTTACTCTGCCGATTTTTAACGAGCTCCGAAGAATTCAAATTGTATGCAGCCAAATTCGAAAGGTCACGCAATTCTTCCGTGAGATTGCCTCGTCCCGAACGAAAAGACCGTCCACACTGCCGTGCTAAGGTAAAACACCGTAAGAGAATTGGAATGTTGCCAGATTTTCTCTTATAAAATATTTATTCTTGAAGAAAATTATGAATATTTTTCCTTGAAATTCTCAGACTCTTAAGTTAAACATACGAAGAACATTCCCCGAAAAATGGGGAAAAAATATTTACAAATGTTTTCGAAAATTTATGATCAGTCCAAGGAGATTTGGCAATGTCTGAAGGCTCATACGGCGTTTTTCCTTAGCACGGCAGTACGATTTTAGGCAGATGCCAGAAGCAGCTCGATTACCGGGCATGAATGGTTAGACATTTAAAGTGCGGCTATCCACAAGTATTCGGGAATAACCCTCTCAAAGACAATTTTCATTACCCTCATCAAAGTTTCGACCATTCATATCGAAATCGTAATTATGAAAACGAACGGAAATGCTTTTTTCCTGCTGTTGTCTGTTTTCAATGAGTGCGTGTGTTACACATACCTTTCTTTCGCTTGTGTATTTCAAAGAATCGATATTTCCTATTTCAGCATGGTTGTATTTCCAGTTTTCCTCCAATAAAATAATCAGAAAAAGAATTGTGTAAACACCACAGGAGAAAGAGATAGAAAAAGCTACTTACCATCTTCATACATCTTTATCGTTTTTTTAAGCAGGAAAATTTCAGATATACGCACAATTTACTGTCAATGGAGAAAAGTTCTCAACTCCTGCATACGCATGAAACAAAAACCAGGCCTTTCAGGCTTGACATATAATTTCCTTTCGGGCAGAAATATAATTTCTGGCTTAGTTTAGAAAACAATGATTGCACCATCAGTTTCCCTGTGAATATAAGTGTTGTTAGACTAGCCAGAAAGAGTTCCCAATTGGAAAATTGATTGCATTTTGCAAGAAGGAACCAGAAGCATCGCTTTGTTGCTAAGATTGTGCAACTTCACACTTTGCAATACAATCACTGAAATAATGAAAAAATATGAAATTCACATGGTAATTTTTGTCTTAAATTTACAGTTATTAAGAAGTAAAATAGAGACTGTTAATGGATGATCGGGTTTTTCTGCCGAGGCAAAAGGAGTTGCACAACCTCAGCAACATTGCAATGCTCCTGGTTCTTTATTGCAAAATGCGATTCAAATTTAGTCCATCTCGAATCCAATCCGGCAACTTTTCCTCGCGGGTGGCGGCGGGTTGCGTCACGAGATCCGCAGGCGCAAGATGGCGGCCGGTCCGTAGCAGGCTTCCGTTATTGAAATGTCCTTATAAATTCACAGCAATTACCCGGGCAGACTAATCAGACGAGGATATTACCGATAAAATTACCGATGCCGCGAACCACCACACATGCGCCGACCTCGGGTCCACTTACCGAGGGGCACGAAGTCGAAGTTGAAGTTGAGACGAGCCAAACCGAATTTCACCGCGCGGCCACGCCTGTTTGTTTAGCGGGTAATTTAATAACAAACCCCGTGCCGCACCTGCGCGTCTCCTCTTATGCACGCGCTAAACCAGCTCGACTCCGATCACCTCGTGAGCTATCCACCCTGCACTTTTCAATGCGTATCGGGGCTCAACAGTTGGTTGTGACGTGAGCCGTGGTTGCGAGGAATCGGCCGTGCGGCCCGGTGCAGTTGAGTTATGGACGCACAGATGTGCATGAGAACGACGGAGCCAGGGAGCCGAATCCACGATTTTTCGATTATGCTAATGGCCACTCATAAATGAGTCGTGCCCGTCGCGTGATGTCATAAGTGCCATTTTTCGCGTTGACGTAGGGTCCGTCCGTCCTCCGGGGCTTTTTTTGCATAATGCGCGGTAATTTTGGAGCAATCGGGATCGGATCGACGGAGCTGCAGTCATCGGGTCAGAGTCCATCGTTTGGCGCAACGGGTAGTTCCGTGCTTGAACCCAACCAGAGGCTAGAGTACCTATATTGAGAGAGTATGGCCACTGCTGTTACCACCTCTGATTGGCTCAGCCATCTTAGGCTGAATGGAGCCCTTAGGACCCAAAAATGGCGGACGCCATAAATTAATGTAATGCAAAATGACTCAAAATGTAGTTTTCTTTACTTATCGTAACGAGAACTTTACCCAAATGCAGAGAAAAATTATCGTAGATGTAGTAAGGTTGGCAGCAAGTGCGGTTGGTGATAACGGTCAAAAGTTGGCAATGACCCCCCTCCCATCCACAAAAACCAAAACAAAGCACCGTCATTTTGGGGTCCTAAGCATCTCCATGGGGCCCAGTTGCCATACTATCTCAATATAGGTACTCTACCAGAGGCTTCAGCTCTATTCTTAAGATCCAAGTGTAGACTCTATGGTCATCATGGAGTCGATTTGAAATTGGTCAGTTGCGCTGGTCATAGAATCGTGTTTTGATGACTGAGCCTTGTAGATCCGCTAAAAATACTAAATCTGTCCAAATAGAAACTGTCTACGTCGAATACTAACCGAGATATAGCTTTTCAAAAAATCGGGTTTTTGACGTCATCCACCGCGGTATTGACACCCTTGATTTCTTCAATCTTCCTTTCATCCGAGTTTCACGTTGACATTGAAGTAACCATAGAGTACCTATACAGCGAGAGTATGGACCGATCGCTTCATGGAGGGCTGAGGGCCCAAAAGTGCACCCATTCTTCTATACTACTATTTAGTGGAAAAGACCAGAATTATAGTAGTATTCGCCACAACTCAAGTAATTCATACCACAATATTGTAGATGCTATCATACAATCTGGTGTTAATCACCATACTCGGATACTGTGTCAGAGTATGGTAAAATCTACGATATTTTTTTCCAGTGAACCTAGGTAAAAGCCACAGATCAGTGCACGGGCTCGTTTTTAGAAAAGTTAAGTTCTAGTCCACACAATTTTGAACCTCCACTGGGAACAAAAATCACATTGAATCTAGAGTCCAGACTCTTAAAAGCATCGACAAGAAAACATACTCTTGATTCAATCAGATTTAAGCTTTAATCAAGAACCCAGCCTCGAGCGGATTTCCTTTTTATTTAAGCTTAAATCTGATTGAATCAAGAGTATGTTTTTTTGTCAATGATTTCAAGAGTCTGGACTCTAGATCCAATGTGTTTTTTCTCCAGTGTCCTCTTCCGTATCTTTGATACGGACCTCCCACTTTTAATTTCACTCTTTTCCAGTCGAAAGACCCACGAGTCCCCTGACGGATGACCGCTTATCGAAGGTTCTGATTAGTTGAACCCCGGGACGTTCAATAATTAGTTGCAATGAAGCATGCCTACCCCTTTCCTCCCCCCTGCCTTCGGATGAGCTGAAAAGAGATAGGGAGATGGGCGAGATGGCGCTTCGGTCATCCTTCATCGCCGTCAATTGCCTCCAATTGAAACGGATTAACGTCCTTTAATTAATTCGGAATTTCATTACCCTGTTTTGCGGTGGTCTTCGAGGTTCATCGAGCTGTTCTTGCTTCACCAGGAAATTCGGCTCTTTGGCTTCCTGATAGGATCTCTTATTGAGAAGTAATTTGCGGCAGAGCTCCCATTCCACGCTCGTCAAAAGTTCACTGGAAAAAAAAACACAGAGTCCAGACTCTTGAAAACATTGACAAGAAAAAATACTCTTGATTCAATCGGATTTTTGCTTGAATCAAAACGAAATCCGCCTAAATTCAGAGGCTTGATTCTTGATTTAAGCTAGATTCTGATTGAATCAAGAGTACTTTTTCTTGTCGATGTTTTTAAGAGTCTGGACTCTAGATCCAATGTGTTTTTTCCCAGTGTTCCGGGATTCGGTGCTTTTTTGTTCCGAATTCTCTCACTCCATGTCCGACGAAAGTTCCGAGATTCCTCGTAGATTTTTTTCAAAAGTTCCGGAAACTGCAAAAGATCTGGTAAATTTCAAGAATGTCAAAGATTCCGGGGAAAATTCAGAAAAATTTCAAAATTTTCGGAATTCGGAACAAGTTCCGGGAAATGAGAGCTCTAATTTGCGGCAAATATTAAGCTGGGCATACATTTAGTTGATACTCGTCTCAAAAATAAAGAGGGAATAAAAATATAAGTCATTAAGCGTCTTGGTCTGGAACGTTGAAAATGTCTTGTCTTGCTTGAATTTTATGTCGGTAAATAAATTAAAATGTTATTATTGAACTTTGCAAGCTTTCCTCTCTTGTCAGATTTTTAAAATACATCCCTATATAAACTTCTTCGCAGAAAATAGGTTGATTTAATTTTGAAATGAAAAGTTGGTGGGAAAAATGTGAAAATACCGAAGTCAAAAGGCGTCCCCCCCTCCAACGGGAAAATCATTGGTGTTTTGGTATTTTAAGGGCGATAATAGACCAAAACTCATTGATAGTGACTATACACTCCTTAATTTTTAGGGTTGCATTCATCTGTTACCTAAAAAATATCTAAATCGAGAATTTGAGGGGAATTTTGTGGATTATTTTGAAAGTAAGGACGATCATTTTTCTATAAAATTGAGGAATTTCCACCAATCAGAACAGATCATTTTTACAATCAGAACGAATAATAGGAACCTAATAGAATACATTATAGATTTAAGAATATTACGATTTTAAGACTGATTATAGTTTCTATATCTATATACAAAGTTACTCGGACGAATAAACAAAAAACCAAAAACCAAACCAACTGAACCAACCGAAAAAAAAACCAAAACAACTTTGCAGAGGGAAAAATTATTGCTTCAAATCATACAATATGCTCCTGCAGTATGAACTTTTAACGATAGAAAAAACAACTTGATCGGCCCGAAACACTGACAAAGAAGCAACTTAATCGGCCCGAAACACTGACAAAGAAACAACTTAATCGGCCTGAAACACAAACAAAGAAACAACTTACATTAAATCGGGACTAAGGCCGCAAATAATAAAAAGAACACACAACATAAAATAAAAAGCCCGGGACGTATCGCAGGGATCACACCCGCATTTTCATTGACTGCATTCGTTTTTGCCGGTTGAAAATGCGGGTGTGATCCCTGTGAAACGTGCCGGGCTTTTTATTTTACTTTATGCGTTCTTTTTATTATTTTCGGTCTTAGTCCCGATTTAAGTTGTTCCTTTGAACTTTTAATGGACCACTAGACAAGGTACGAATTTAAGCATTCTGATACATGTTTCTTAACCAAAATTTCACGTAGAACACGATTCGCTCAACGAAAATTACTGAAACCAACTCCTAACGGAGATATTAACATTTTTATTTCACATTGGTTACGAGGAATTTGAACTGCCCGCTCACAAGAAACTCAAAGCTCTACGTGAGTCAAATCGCGCACTACAACGGTTTCAGCAAGCTTCTCAATCGAGCAATGTTCATTTCCCACCATGTGTTTTTCAAACTATTAGCAATTTGCTATAGCTGAGCCAAAGCGTCAAGATTGAGGTTGCCAGATTTTTTTTATCGCAGAGACGTTCATGATAACGTTTAGCGCGCGATGTGAATCACGTAGAGCATTGAGTTTTCATGAGCGGGTGGTTTCAATTCACGCACTAAGAATCATTAAATATTTTCGGGAGGAGTTGATTTCGGTAATTTTCTTTGTGCGCATCGTGTTTTACGTGAAATTTTGGTGACGACACATGTATCAGAATGCTGAAATTCGTACTTTGTCTAGTGGTCCATTCTGGGATACGCTATGTGTGCTGAGCTAACTTCACGGGATGAAAACTTAGTGGTAGGTTTTTGAGAATCGGTCTCGCCCTGAGGACCCATTTAAGAAGATTCGTATGCAAGCGGAGGTGGTCGCGTTGCATTGTTCACCAGGAGAAGGCAAGGGATCTCGCTCTACAAGTGCACGAGTCATCGACGTCAAAATATCCGGTGCCGGTCCGGGCGGGAAGATTTACTCCGATGACGAGATGACAACGTTTACGTGCTTTCGAACTTGGCTCGGAAACCGCCGTCACCACCGACGATGTCACGTACCCCGCCACAACTAGAACAATACGTCGCCCCTCTGCCCTAATGGCGTATCTCAATTTTCAGGAGAGCCCTGTGATCCGTATAATTCCATGCGTTCTGGGGCTCATGTGAAATTGGACGTACACGTCGGAGGAACGTCGAGTAGTGCACGTGGCCGGGCGTAGCCAAAACTAGTCTTCTATCCACCTACGTGCTACGTCAGCTCTTGCTAGGGAGCGGGGTTTCTCAACTCGCATTTCGACCCCTACGAAATGAGCAGCCAAAGTTTTTTTCGAACGATTTCAAAGTTCCACTGAAAACTTGCTAGTTCTACACCCAAGTAGCAGTGATAGCGATGAATAGCGATTTTACCGGTTGGTTATCGCCATTATACCAGTGGCAATATATCGAAGTGTAATTGCTTTAAAAATGTCGATATACGGCGATCAAATCGCTACACATAGGAATTTTTTGTTCGATAAAATTGAGATTAAATCGCCATTTATCGCGATTTTTATTTCGGAAATATCGCGATAGATTGTCGGGCGACGAAAGCGCGATTTTATCGCTTTGAGATCAAGGAAAATCGCTCAGATGTTGATGATCCTGGCGATTTTATTGCCGATAAAATCGCAATATATAGCGATTGTTCCGTTGAGAAATGCTACTTGGGCACTGATGAAAAATCGAGGAGTGAAATTCGGTGCTACAGTCCTAGATTTTCAAGTTCTCAATACTTGGAAGTTAGTGGGCAAAAATTTTTTAAACACCTCGAGTGAGGTACTGTTGGACCAATAAGGGACCATTATTTCTGGCTCATTTTAGAAACAACATATGAATCATTGGTTCTCTTATGCAGAAAGGTGCTTGTATGGAAGAGCCAGAGATTGTGGCGCCTTATTGCAAAATGTAATCCAGTAGGGAAACGGTCTCCTCCAATTTCCGGTATGTAGTCTGCCGATTTTTGATAGACACTAGCGACGATTAGCAAAAGAATTGTCAACCGGCAAAGTTCATCCGGCGACTTTTGCGTTGCACGGCAATACAAACGAATTTTCTGATGGAAAATTAGCCGGCAAGAGGAGGGGACTGTGCCGAAATCAAAATTTTGATTTAGACGATAATATTTTGTACCATGGACAGCCCAACTTGGATCGCGTTAATCAGAATGGAACCAAGCCACACCACCTATTGACATAGCTAATTGGGCAATTTAATTTTTTACATGAAAACGGTTGAGCAGATTTTTGTGCAAATTTCAGTGAATTTTCCCCCTAGAATGAGGCAACTTTCTTTAAATTTCTAATGGAATCCGCATAAACGTTCTCTTGTAAAAAATTAAATTCACTGTCAAAAAATCGCTTGAATCTAGAGGCGTGACTCTTAATAACATTGACAAGAAAAAATACTCTTGATTCAATCACATTTTTCCTTGAATCGAAGGTCCGAGCCTCTTGATGATCCTTTTGATTCAAGCATAAAGTCCGATTGAATCAAGAGTATTTTTTCTTGTCAATGTTTTTAAGAGTCTGGACTCTAGATCCAAGCGACTTTTTCTAAACGACTTCTCCGGTGATCGTCCAGTTAAATTTGGCGATAGCTGACCTGGCTTGGTTCCTTTCTGCTGCATAGGAAACAATTAAATTGCTGATTTAGTTAATTCAATTGCTTAAAAAAGTGACTGCAATGTTTCAATATAAATTTTACAACAAAAAAATGCTACTGTAACCACCTCCGCGATTGAATTAGCTTATAACAGTGGTTGAAGAAGCATTTTTTTGTTGTAAAATCAACGTTGAAACATTGCAGTCACTTTTTCTATCAATTGAAATGTTGAATCAGCAATTTAATTTTTTCCTTGTGAACGCGGTCCACTTAATCTTCTCTTACTCTCGCACTCTGCACCCTCAAGAAACAACGCACACCGAAAGCAGAAAAGGCTCAATCTACCGCAAATCGGACGAGGCTTTGCAGAAACCGAGGAAAAATTTTCAAAAGACGCCATGTGAGAGACCCCCTCCGGAGCGGGGCCCGTGCGTACGCGGCGAGATGGGTGCCGCGCAAAATTTATCAAGAGCGATCCGGCGAAAATTAAAGTAACATGACGGGGCCCAGCATGAGGGGGAGAAGCGGGGGCGTGGGGCACGCTCGACAACAGTCAACGAGACAAAAGAAGTCCGGTGGATGTCGGATGGTGGATGGTGGATGATGGTGCCGGCCGCGGGCGATCGTGGACGCTGATAGTGCCCGAGTTATAATTTCGGAATGACTTACTACGAAAACTCGGGGACACGTCCGTCGCCCGTCCTACGTCCGTGGGTACCCACGGGAATCTGATTTGTTTCCAAAAGCGCTGCCGGTCGCACGGTGGGCCCCATGAGGACAATGGAGATGTTGCTTGTGTGAGGAATTTGCGATTTGACTTATGTAAAAGTTCGCGAGAAACACGATGGTGCCACTGGTTTTCTTAGAAATCAACTCCCAAGCTGAAAAAAGCTCTCAAGTTGAGGCCAAAATGGAGGGGATATCCCACGCAATCCTGCGAGTCCACCTCTACATAAAGACAAACTCTCTATGCAAAGATAGGGAGCAAATACATTGATAGGGCTGCCACTTTATTTGAAGACTCTAAAACTGAAAACACGGCATCACTGCTATGTATCTGCTCCCTATCTTTGCATGGAGAGTTTGTTTTGATGTAGAGGTGGACTCTCAGGATAGCGTGGGATATCCCCTCCGTTTTGGCCTCAACTTAAGAGCTTTTTTTGAGCTTGGGAGTTGATTTCAGAGAAAACCAGTGGCACCATCGTGTTTTTCGCGAACTTATGCCCAAGAATCAATGGTCAAATCGCAAATCCCTCACACATGCAATATCTCCATCGGACGGATTTCTGCCAAATGGAACTACAGACGAGGGGAAATATCTGGTGTGTTCTAGAAAGCCTGCACAAGGAACAATGTGAAAGTAGGCGAGATTCCGTTTCGGGGAAAAAGAAAAGGGGGATTTCACATTCTGTCGAAGGGAACTATGTGCCAACTGAATGCGGCACTCATGAGCCATGAACATGGGAAAAGAGCGTTCTGGACAGGGCTCATGCCAACGTCACTAGCGGTGTATTCATTCGTAAATAAGTCCCGAGAGAGAAACTTTTAATCGGAATTCCCAAGACACTCTCTCGGGAACCAAAGAGTTCCTATTCGGTAATCTCTACATTAGGATTCATTTGATTAGAGCCGTAAAAGCAAAAATGAAGTTCTGAGAAAGTGGGCGTTTGAGCGTTTGAGCGGAAAATTTTATCGAAAGAACCCTCCGTTCTTTGTCAGATATCCATCAATCATCAAATAAACTCTCAGAAATCGTTAGGATCATAAAAAATCCACGAATTTTCAACTATATAAAAGGGGAATTTTTCATTTTAATGTTAGGTAAGACAGCCGTAAGCAAAGTCAGATTGGGCCCACTGTGAGTTGACTTGAGGGTCAGAGGAAGCTGGTGCCCCTCGGTCTCCAGGTTTCCCTTAGGATTTCCGTCGCTGTCGTCGAAAACACGGATCGTCACTTGTGGGTAAAATCTAGATCCTCGAATATCATACCGCCTCCGAGGTTGGAAAACGTCTGTGTTACGGATTTTAATCAAGTCATGACCGGCGTGTCACGAGGAGTTTAATGCTTCCTGCAATACTCATTACGCTGCGTGCACAGGGACCATGAATACCTAATAGACTCCTGTCATGGGAATACGACGTGCACCTGAAATTTGAACGGTCGCTTTCTGTATGACGGCAGGCTACTTACTTGTTCTGGTCGTCGAAAGTGGGTCTCGTGTGTACGGTTAAAAGTTGAGCTTCGTCATTGGTTAGAAAACTGGATTGGAGAAGTCCGTCCGTCAAACTCGAAAACCTGTCAATGCTATACAGGGTTATTCAAAAGCAAAGACATAAAGACGGAGCGCTCGTATCTAAAAGCACGGGGAAAAAGTGAAGCTAGGTTCGGCGCTGCGCGCTTGTGTGAGTGTGTAAATGAGCGCGGGAATCCATGGCGGCGAACGGAAATTTGATTTGAACTTGTCCTCTTGATTTTTCCACATTTCTTCTTCGAAACGTATTTTAAATTCCTAAAACGAATATACTAAGAAAGTTCGGTCTGCGTCCTAACATAATACACCTACTTTTGCTCGGTAACAGGCAGTAATCTCAGATAAAGTTAGTTTTTCTTCTGCTCATGGTGGTTCTGCAGGTTCAAACAGGCCGTTACAGTTCTAGATCAACGTTACTCCCAAATGAAATTAATCGGTCGACGACGGACGGAAACTAACCTAGAGTTAAAAAAATATGAGTTTGTACCTGAATTTGGGCAAAAATCAACCTAAAATACTTTGTTTCCGGAATTATTTTATTCAGTTCCCGCCCTATATTTGAATTCAAACTTGTCCCGATTTCGCCGCCAATCCTCTAGCCAATAGTAGAGGTGGTTGAAAAGAAGCTTCATTTTTTGCTTTTAGCCCTCCGTCTTTATGTCTTTGTTCAAAAGTCACGCACCACTAGCCATAACTTTAGTTCTAATTATGATATCGATTTGCAGTTAGACGTTTTTCCTCATATTGAGGGGGAACTATTTAATGTACTTTCCAGTTTTGGATCCCCTCGGGGGGAGGGGGCGGGGGCCAACTGAAAAATGTAAAATGGTCACCCTCCTCATGGCCAGTGGTGCGTGACTATTAAATAACCCTGTATACGGATCACGAAAATTAGATGTGTCAAGTGAGAAGCGATACTCGTGGAAAAGTTTGACTTTATCAGTTAAAATCAGTAATGACGAGGAATATCGAACATAAGCACCATGTGGGGAAATCATGAAATCATTTTATTTCAGCTTTCAATATTGCGAGGAAGATCATGAAGGTGGACCATTTTCGAACCGCGCAGAGGAATTGAACTTGTCTAAATATATGCATAATGGATTCATACAAAAGAACCCCCCAGGAGGCTCGCAGCTAGAAGAGGTTAAGAACTGAGTTTATCAGAAAGGAGCCAACCAACATTCTCGTAAAAATTGAGTTAAGAATGTTTTTGAGTTCCATTAGCCGTTTATGCTATTTTTCCGTAACTAAATCAAAATTATATGTTTGAATTTCTTCTTTATCATAAAAATACACCGATACATAAATACACCAAAATTGAGGAATATGCATTTTCACCAAGAGCGATCTCAAAGGGAAAAACAGCAAAATATTTCGAGATAATTAAAAATACCAGCTAAAGTCAACGTTCCCTACCAACGTTTAGTTGGACGTTTGGTGAATTATTCCTGATGCTTGTTCACTCGAGCAATCGTGTTAATTGAGAACTAACAGTGATACGACTATTCGACCACGTAGGAGTTCGGGTTGCCTACATCGAAAATTGAAGGCAAATTGACAGCGAGGTAGTCAGCACTTCGCACGCCACGCACAATGAGTTATACCCGTTTTCTTCTTCGAGCAATCGTAACATCTGCAAGTACCACCAGTTTTCAGCCACAATAAGAGCTTGTGCTGCCTACACATGAAACTAAGAGGAAACTGACAACAAGCTGAAGTTGATTCACGACGTTTTTCAAGGTTTTTTCTGATTAAATTATGCCTTTGGCATTGTATACTTTTCAGAGTTTTATGTTTTAAAACTGGGAAAATGTCTCATGCAGATTGTGAAGATAGAAACAAACAGGACCAGATTTAGGGGGTGACCACATGGGCCGCGGTCCATGGCGGCAAATTTGGGGAGGGCGGCAAATTGGGGGGAGGGCGGAAAATTTTGCAATTTTTGAAGTGTAAGTACGAAAAAAATCGGATTCAGAAAAAAATAATTACAAACGAGAAAAGGCGACAAAATCTCTCATTTTCTGAGAGTATGTTGTCTTTCGGTGGTACAAGAGACAGCACCTTTAATTAGTTGAGTTAAGAGAGAAACCGAACACGGAATTTGGCCTGGAGCGGCGCGGCGCACAGAGCAATGATGACAAGGACTTGAGATGAAAAGGAGAAGCCCTCGGCGCAGCGGTTGGAATGTAACACATATGAGCGCCTACAAGACTGCATGAATGCTTCACGCATTGCGTCAAATACGGTGCGGTCAGCGTGAAACGCATAGCGCCTACAAGGCTGCATGAATGCTTCACGCATTGCGTCAAACACAGTGCGGTCAGCAGCGGTCGGCGTGAGACGCATAGCGCCTACAAGACTGCATGAATACTTCAAGCATTGCGCCAAACACAGTGAGTTCAGCGCGCCGCGGTGGCGGAAGTTAAAATTATGAAACCACATTTATATTTTTTCTTCCACAATTTTTTCATTCATTTCTTACAAATGGAAGGCCTTGACCACACAGAGATACGTTTCCGGAACATAAGTTTCGCGTAAAGTTCCTTGAACTTTTGCTAGTAGTGTTGACAGGGCTTTCGAAAAAAATGTGTCCGATATAAGTTAACGCGTCTTATGCACGTCTTTCTCTCCAGCACGTCCACTTCATGGTTTTTATTGATGTTCCAAAACGAATGAGAGGGGGCTACAAAATACAGGCGCCCCATGGGCGGCAAATATAGGTAAATCCGGCCCTGGAAACAAATATCAGACTTCAATGATATAAAATTAAAGTGGCGGCGGAAGTTTCGAAACGTCGCATGGCGCTTGTGACACTTTGGCCTGAAGGTGACGATACGCATAGTTTTGCCGAGCTTTGAAAGCGCCATAAAAAAACAGCCAATGAGGGGGTTGGTTTTTTTGGGATCGAGGCCAAGTTTTTGTTTACAATTGGACGAGCGTCTAACAGATATTTTTCGACAAAGCTGTCCGAAAACTTCACTGAGCTTTTTTTGGGCGGCGGAAATTTCGAAACGTCGCATGGCACTTGTGATACTTTGGCCGGGAGATGACGATATACTGTCTCTAGGCCCCTCTTGGAGGAGGAAACACGGCTAGATCCTCCTCTAAGCCGTGTTCGGCGAACTCTCTTCTTTATCGAGGCCCATTTTGAGCTGGCCTCGCGTGGCCCGCTTTCGACTACAGGTGAGTGAGTTGCGATCCCTACCCGGCTGGGTTTTTGCGGGCCGCTCCGCATCCATCCGATCCGCCCGGTCGCGGGCACAATAAATCGGAAACAAATAACAGACTTCACTTTTTATTTCCTCCATCTTCGTTTTTTCACCGGCTGACACCGGCCGCCGCCGAGAGGAGGCAATTAAACAAATAGACAGGGTTTTGATTAAAGTGGGCGGATTTTATTTGTTTTTGCTCTTGATGACTACTCCAACGTCGAGGCCCTGTTTTAGCGGACCCGCAATTAGCCCTCCGCTCCCCCTCCGCCCCCGGCCCCGCTCATGAGATGCAGCGTTGCCGTTGTAGGCTCATCGTTAATCATCGCGCTTTTCCACGGGTCCGGTCCAGTGCCGTGGCGCACGGAGAAAAAACCTCGTGCTTGGGACCCGAAGTTTAGGTCATATGGATCTCTGAAGTTTTCAGATTGAGCATCTAAACACTTTAGATCTAGCTGTCGAGGTTCGGGTCACACATCTGAAACTTCAAGTCTTACATCTGAAGATGTGAGAACCGAAGTTTTTCGGATGTGAGAACCAAAGTTCCTCAGATGTAAGAACTGAAGTTTCAAATGTGTGATCCGAACCTCGACAGCAAGATCTAAAGCGTTCAGATGCTCAATCCGAAAACTTCAGAGATCCATATGACCTAAACTTCGGGTCCCACGCACGAAGTTTTTTTCTCCGTGCGTGAATTGCGATGTATCGATTGTTCTGCCATTTAAACCTATGGTAAAGAATCGATTATTAAGGTGCTTGCTTTGAACACCCTATTTATCGATTCTTTTCCATAGGTTTAAATGGCATAACAATCGATTTATCGCAAAGCACGCCACGCCACTGCTCCGGTCGTTGCGCTGAGACGACACTTCCGTGACAATATGTAAATAAATCTTCTCCTCTTCGATAGCCGTTGTAAGGAGAATATTGCCGTAGACGGATTAAGTGACTACGTCATTCAATAGGTCGATATTTCGTCACCTTCCGGCCAAAGTATCACAAACGCCATGCGACGTTTCAAAATTTCCACCGCCATGTTATTTTTTTACGGAGAAATTGTTGGGTGAATCTGTTTGAAAATTTCATTGAAAATTATCGACAGTGCTAAGAAAGTGCAGTGAAATTTTCGGACAGCTTTGTTGAACAATTTCTATTGGACGCTGGTTCAATTGTAAACAAAAACATGACCTCAATCTAAAAAAAATCCAACCCTCTGATTGGCTGCTTTTTAAGGCGCTTTCAAAAAGCCGTCATCGGTATATTCGGAGAGTTGGGGTTTAGTCAGTAGGTACGCAGGGTTCCCTCTCTAATAGAGCGCAAATTTCAAATCATTGGAGACGTGGCAATACTGTGTAGAATTATCAGTCTGCCTCCTTAGAGCTAAGCGCAGGTCGTATGGTTAATTATAGATCTGAGTGAAGCTTGTCTTACGGTGAACTCTCAGATGACACGACGATGAATGGGCGACGTTTGACCCAAAGGCCGATCGTTTTTTTTTTTTTTTTTTTTTTTTTTTTTTTTTTTTTTTTGACCGTTTTGGGTAGGTTGAGATCATCAGTGACACTATGATGTCATCTTGGATTACCCTGAAATCATCAGAGCTCTGCTTTTAAGGACCCACAAACACATGTTGACTCTGGACATAAAAAAGAATGTTTCTCCTTAAGAGGAAAAAAGAGAAGATAGCCTGCTGTTTCCCCAATGGTGAAAACTTAAGGATTTTGTCCTTTTTTTTCTTTCCTTTTTTTTCTTTCCTTTTTTTAAAATCATGCATTCATATCGGAAACACACGGAACTAATGATACTAATTATTTACGTTTTGCTTTTTTCAAATCAATTTAAAGGAAGCTTGTTCTTGGTATTTTTTTTTTTTTTTTTATATTCGCATTTCCTACTTTTAATTTTTTATTTTTCCAATTCTCACTTTTTTATTCATCTCAGTTCATAGTTTTTATTTATTTATTCATATTTTTTGACGGCTGACACTTGTTTATTCAATATTCAATCAGTTATAGAATTTGCGCAACCTCACATCCTGCTCAATAACGGTCGCGCGTTTCCTGAGCGTGAGCTAATCGTCAACGTTGCAACCTCCCACTGATTCTAAATAAAACATATAATGATAGAGGTAATCATGTAGAATAGGGGAGAACAAATAATCTGAATGAAATGCTACACTACATTGTAGCGATTTCTCCAAACAAGACTTTCAGGAACAAACACAGAAAAAACGGAATCAAGATATGCGATGGAGGTATGTAATTTGAGAGAATAATTACGGATAAGAGATAATTGTTTATTTGTATTTGCTAATCCACCTGACAGCTGCCGCCAAGCCCCTTCGCGCAAGTCCCTCCTCTAATTTGGAATGGAGGTTCTAATAATAAGGGTTCTAAACATCCCGATGGGTTTCTCTTTTTTCATGAGTTATCTGCCCTGTTCTTCAAATGTATCTTAGCATATAAGACAAGGCCAGTCGATGACGATATAATAACTTCGTGAGGGGAGGGAGGGATTTGGGGCGGACGGGACACAAGTATCAAAGAATCAATCTCGAAGGAGATGTAACTAGGAGAACGCCCCACGCAAAAGGACAAGTTTAGAATATATTTCTACTTTTTCCCTGGAAAATGGGGTACACGAACGTAAACGAATCAATTGATTTTTGGGATGGAGAGCTTGAAAAAATTGGTTTAATTGATGTCAAGTTTGCAAGAGAAGGATATTCCGATTTTTTCGCTGGAAACCATTATGCATCTATTTTCCATCTAAGATTAAGGTAAATTATATAATTGTATTCAAATCCTTTAATTTTTAGATTAATCAATTGTGTAAAAATACCTAAAAAATGAGGTTTTGCATGATCCGTCTATGAGGACCTAACTCATAAGGAACCTTCTAAGCCCTGATATATAAGAAAAACAAAAAAAATACAATAAAATTGTTTTCACGACTCAAAATAGGACGTTATGCCTTCTTTGTCTCATTGCCTTAGATTCATTTCGGCCCGGAGAATAGTCGAGGAGGAAACTTCTCTTATTTTCGATGAAAGTTCAAGAATCTGAATTTATGAAAGACCTCACGTAAGACGTTTTTGATCGACTAGTTTTTAGGAAATACCTTTTCCCGGCATCTGAGGGCACAATTTCTTCAACATTTGCATTATTTCTTCCATGTATAATGTATTCTACAGTGACGAGAAGAAAGTCTCCGGTTGTGATGCTCAATCTCAGAGTGCACCTGTTTTTTTAATCCTGATAATCTCAAAAGCAGAAGAACTTACCTGACAAAACACAGTAATCGTGTAAGTGCCAAACCCCAGCAATCTCATGTAGGAAAAGCAGTCTCCATTCTCCGTGAATTTACGTCTCGACTCGAGAAAGAAGGCGCCAGTTTGAATGACTCGAATAAAGTCAGTCCACCAACCAGTAGTACATAGGCTAGTCTGCCTCTCATATGTAACAAGCGAGCAACGCTGGAAGTCATCAGTAAGTGAGATTAACGTATGTAGGCTTAGCAATTTCAAAGAGAGGTATAGGTAACTATTTGCTTGACAAAAGTGTCAGCGCCGTGTGTGGGAAGAAAAATCAGAGTCGCAAGTCCTCAAGGCAATCCATTTACGCCGTCATTAAAGCCGCAGATCTAGCCACCTGTATTCGCACCGAGAAAAATAAATTAAAAAAAAAAAAAAAAAAAAAAAAAAAATTATAAATAAATAAATAAATTAGATAGACCTGTGATCCTTTCTCCATAAAAGACGGAGAAATCGAAGTTTCATATCAAATACTCAAATTTGTAAGGCAATTTTCTCAGAGAAAAGTTTTGGAAATATTCTGCGCGTTTCGCTCACCTACTATTTTTCAGAAAATCATTTTCACTTGCATTCTATGAAAAAAATTATTTCAAAAACTGTTAACGTACAATGATTCACGAGGATATAATATGCAGCGCATTACAAAATAAGAATATTGGAAACGTGCGAATCATACAGTTAAAAAAAACTAAAATTTTTGGTACCTGTAAATAATATGAGTTGCTTCGAAAAATCCAAAAACAAAGGTGACAATTAAAAACCTAACACTCGTGTTTGACATGGGGTACCTTGACTCAGCGTGTGGCTAAACCATTAGAAAAGAAATCCAGATGGTCAAAGAGATTTTCCAGGTGTCATGACGGACCAGCCGACCAGAAGATGGCTGCATTTCAATTTGGGGCGTCCTGCTCCTGCTGACGTCAGACTGTGTGTGCTCTCATCCCCTGTCATCCGACGATTGAGACTTTAATTTTCAATTAATACTCCATGCCTCCCCTTGGTCGATTTAATTCTTTGTCTACCCGTCAGCGGTTGAAAAATGGATGAAATGAGGTTTCGAGCCTATCATGAAGACTTTTATTTTATCTTCTTCCAATACGACTTAAATATTACAATAATACACAAAATGAGGGAGTAATCAGAATGTTGTGTTTTTACAGTGCTGCCATTTCCCGGAATTAATTCCGAATTCCGGAACTTATGCAATTTCTTGAAAGCCTCGGAATTTCCGGAATCTCAAGCTATTTTCGGAATTTTCTCGGAACTTTTAATAAATTTGACCGATTATTAGACGATTTTTTTTTTATCAAATTTGACAATTTCCGGTACTGAATCCGGGCGCGTTTCAAAAATTCCTCCCGTAACTTTTTAAAATCGGAATCAATTCCAGGAACCCTGGAATCTTTGGTGAATAAAATAGCAGCACCGATTTTTAAGGGAAATTGAATATGAATTAAGACGAAATTTCAGTTAATTTATTTTGATTAGCTTCCCCTTGGCTGTATGAACTTAATATTTTGGTTGAAAAATTCGAAACCCGTAAACACTGGGCACGATCGTCTCGGATCGGACTCAATTCATAATGCCGGAAATTTCTGGCGAAACGTCTATTTTTTGTTTCGTTTTTGTTCCGATTGAAAATGCAAGAAATTTCTGGCAAAACGTCTCGTTTATGTTTTGTTGTTGTTAGCCGTGTTTCTCGAGATTCTTAAAATGCATTATTGTACATTACATAATATACATTGTCTATTAAAAGGTCATTATTTTTGTGTTTTTGCCTGGATGTTGACATTAAAAAATGGGTTTAAATATCAGCATGAAGATTCACCCTCGAAAAAATGATCACTCAATGCGCGTAATCTTATTAAAACCCTCAGTCTCATCTTTTAGCTTGTCCGGCTATTAGAAAGAACTGGGGATGTATTATTTTATGTATGTTTCGAACGTATGTAAAAAAAAATGGATATTTTATGTAGGAAAAAATGGTAATGGTATATTTTTTAGCCGAATTTTTCCGTTTTCCCTCATGACTTACGCTGAACGAATTCTGAAATTGCCTAAAACTTATGGACTTTTGCTCATGATTATTATAATGTCTCCAAGAATCAAATTTTTAGAGAAGGTGAAGGTGTAAAAGTCCTCACCAGATTGTGCTTACACTCGTAACAATCCTGAATTCAGAATTACTGTATATTTGTCGATGCTTTCCTAACTCACCCTTCTCAAGATGCAACCGATAGTCCATGCTTCAAGGGAAGATGAGGAATCTTGAAAGCGTAAATTTAAGGCCTGCTCGAACATTATGCTTTGATTTATTCACCGAGGGGCCTCAAAGTTTGTCTTGACATTTTTTTTCTACTCGTTTCCTTGCCAATAAAATACGTCCGCGCGGTCGTTTGTAGAGCATGTGAACTCCTCGAAATGGAACTGCAGGGCGGCATATCGAAAACTAGCTGGCAATTTCTCAGGAAAACTCTGCTACTATCGAATTGGTGTATATCGATACATTGTCTGGTCGTGTTTGGTGCATTAACGTAATATACGATGTTGCCGATAGGCTCAGTATTACGTAGCGAATGAAGATGTGCATTCATTTCATGTACAGAAACATATCAGCGTAGGAGCAATATTTCTTTTAGAGATTTGGGATTAAGAAAAATCAACATTAATGGAGCTGAAATTATTCCAACGGAGGGGTACAACGGATATCTGTTCAAAATTTATGTTTAGTTTCTTTTTTCTTTCTTTTTCTTTCTTTTTTCTTTTAAGAGCTGAAAATGACTGGGAAGTTAAGTAACGTCATTCTTATAGTGCTTTAGAAAATGGCGACCCAATAAGTCAATCGAAGGGCTTAGCCATCAATGGGGTGAGTTGAATCATGCGTCAAGCAATTTTACTTCGATTAGTGTTGACTGATCTTAAAAACATGCCCGTGGCAGAAGCTGGGTTTTTAACAAGCTTCAAATAGCCTCCATTGGCTAATCCCACGATTTTGAAGAGGAAACATACTGAATTGTGCTTCAACTCATACCTGAACTGAAGCCCCTTTCCCGAGCTTCAACTATCAACGAGTTTCAAAAATTTACTAGATTACTAAGCTATGAAACTTTTTTTTCTTCTTCTTCATTGATTAACTATTGATGGGAACGGGAAAGACTCAGGATAAGCGAAATTCATTTTTTTTTTGCAAAATTTGACAACGAAAAAAGCTTAGATTTGATATCGTGTGCGGTACGGACGAATTGAGTTTTCACCCGTTGTTGGTGTAGCTGTTCTGCGTTGTTTGTTCGGGTTTATCTGGGTCTGGAGATCTTGCAACATCCATCAGGCTGGTCCCGGTGAAGGCGGAATTTTAATCAACATGTATTCTTCGCCGGATTGTCTCTCTCATCCTTTCGCGAAACCTCCTCCTCCTCGTCTTCTTCAATTTTAACGAGCGAAAATTTCGCATTGTCGAGAACAGTATGGAGATTCAATGTAGGGGAGTCTCAGGATAACGCAAGTTTGTACTGCCATGTAAGATGGAACATAGACTATGTTTATTTGATCTGGGGTCTGGTGCATTTATTATATTCTACTTTTAATTTAATTTATTTATTATATATTAAATTCTTGGGTACTTTATGCGGTGGCAAATCATTGTAGTCCCTAGCAATGATCCTCACCAAAAAATGTGAAGTTGATGTAATATTCCATGTGTAAAAAAAGTGTGCGAGAACTTATGAAATGCTGACTTACCCGCCACAGCAGTTATAGTTTTACATATTGGCATTGCTAAAGTCACTGCTGTATTGCACTGGGGGAAAAAAACACGTTGGATCTAGAGTTCAGACTCTTAAAAACATTGACAAGAAAAAATACTCTTGATTCAATCAGATTTTTGCTTAGATCAAAAGGAAAGCCGCGCAAATTAAGAGGCTTGGTTCTTGATGTAAGCTAAAGTCCGATTGAATCAAGAGTATTTTTCTTGTCGATGTTTTTAAGAGTCCGGACCCAAGATCCAATGTGGTTTTTTTTTTCCCCCCAGTGTGGGCAATTCAGCATGTTATAAGTCCTCGCACACGTTTTTTACATCCAGAACATTGAGTCAACTTCAATTTTTTTCGGTGTCCATTTGAAAGGTAAGCCATTGAATTCTACTCAAAATGGGCTCAAAGTGCTCTTTTTATTGGGCTACAACGCCCGTAATCAAAATGTGAACCAAATTGGGTCTCAAAAGGAGAGGAGCTGTTTGAGGCACGTTTATGAATACAACCCCAGATGATATTATAATCACAAATTTTAAGCATGATATGACCACACCTTACTCATTTATGCGTATCAATGGAATCTCCTAAATCAACCGTCCCCCATAGTATTTTCACACAATACGACGCTTACGGAGAAACCACCGTAGAAAGAAAGCTGTGCTCCATATCCTGCCATTTTGTTGTCACTGCTTCCCGGTTCGCAAGACAAATTACTCACACACTGGCAGGCTGCTGAAGTGACTGCCAATCATAATCCTCATTCAACATCTTCTAACGCGGGAAAGCTAATGCCATGTTGCCGAGCTGTGCTCTGAAAATTAAAGAAGAGCTGGTATCTTTGATAATCGCTCATCCAGCGCAGTAACTGCTCATTGATTGAGGGTCGGTCACACTGAAAAAAAAAAAGCCGGCCATGGAAGCCGCACGTACGGACTATGTAGACATACCATCCGCGTTTCAGGCTCAGAGGCCGAAAGTTCCGGGCTTAAACTACCCGAGGCAGTCGAAACTACGGCTCCAGCACCCGGAACTTCCAGTCTATATGCCCGGAACGAACGGTATGCCTATACAGCCCTTAAGTGCAGCCTCCACGGCCGGAGTTTTTTTCCAGTGTGCTACCCTAAAAGTAACAGGCTATAGACATACCGTCCGTTCCGGATTCCGAGGCCGATGGTTATAGGTGCTTGAGCCGTAGCTTCGATTGCTCCGGAAGCTACGCCCGGAACGTGGACGATACGTCAACATAGTCCGTAAGTACGGCTTCCGAGGCCGGAGTCTTTTTAAAGTGTGCTTGAAAAAAAAAATTATAAGGCTATATAGACATCCCGTCCGTTCCGGGCTCAGAGGCCGAGGATTACGGGTGCTGGAGCAGTAGCTGCGATTACTCCGGGCGCTACGCCCGGAACTTCCGACATCTAAGCCCGGAACGCGGACGGTATGTCTACATAGTCCATAAGTACACTGCAAAAAAAAACTCCGGCCGTGGGAGCTGCAATTACGGGCTATATAGACATACCGGCCGTTCCGGGCTCAAAGGCCGAAAATTCCGGCTGCTGGAGCCGTAGCTGCGGCCTCTGAACCCGGAGCAATCGAAACTACGCCTCCAGCAGCCGGAATTTTCGGCCTTCGAGCCCGAAACGGACGGTATGTCTATATAGCCCTTAATTGCGGCTCCCACGGCCAAAGCTTTTTTTTTTCAGTGTACTGCTTCCACGGTCGGATTTTTTTTCAGTGTATCTAAATATCCCCTCTCCACTTGGCAACTGAGCCGGTGGAGTAGCTTTCAAAGTCTCGGTCGACTCGCGGCCGAAACAATGGAGCACGATGCGAGCCGAGGCCGAAACCGGCGGTGGCGGCCGAATTCCGAGTTCCGGCCGCTATTGATTTATTGCCGGGCGGCAGGGCCGGGGCCCCGGGTCCGGGCCCCGAAATCGGAATCGGGGACCGGCTGAATCGCTGATTGAGCCCGTGTTTTGACGTGGATAATCAGCCCCGTGCTGATTAATCGCTGACCCTCGTTCTCTCCGCGATGCTTCGAGATGACGTGCCATGTTGCCCGCGCCCGCACCGGAGCCAGCAACCACGGGAGTCACGTGCTGTGATTGGTCTGAGTCATCGAATAAGTCCTTCCACTGAAATAAAAATCTCGGTGTATTTACTAAGAAAAGGGTAAAATTACCAAGAATTCAGGGTTCTATTTGATCCCAATTTTTTCTTGGTAAAATTACCATTTATGGAATTGGTAAAGAAATCTCGGTAAAATTATTTAACTTTCCCGGTATTTTAACCTTGGACCTTTGGACCTTTTGGACCTTGGTAAAAACACCAATATTTTTTATCGACTGTGGTAGAACTACCGAGATAAAATGGCGAAGCTACCGGGCATTGATTACAAATAAAAGTGGTATTCTTACCTGAAAAAAAAACAGTAAAAATGCCGGTTTTTAGGTAAGCTTACCAGTCTGTCTTGGTAAAATTACCAATAATTGGTAAAAAAAAGTGAGATGGTAAATGTACCAACGGACCTTGGTAAAAACGTCGAGAATTTTTTTTTCGGTGTCAATATTGTTGAAATTGTTAGGCAAAGCAATAGATAAAGAAGACGAAAAGGACACGGCGGTAGAGGCGGGTGGATGCCATGGACAAGGGAGGTAAGTTTTAGACTAACTAACGGCAATGCACGAGAGACCCTTTAGTTACTCCATCATTTTCTCCGTCTTTCTATAAGAACCGCAACCATTTTAACCAATAGGATCGCTCCATACTCCTCGTGTCTTCTTTTTCTACGCTTTGTTTATGGGATGAGGGGGTGCCTACCCCCTAAAAAGCTTTGAAAAGATAGTGGTTTTTGGCGGCTACGTGTCGCAGAGCGCCAGAGACCGCTGTTAAAGTGGATTTTGTGTCCTTCTTTCTTTTTTTCTTTAATCCGGAAACGTTTTTTTCCCAGCCCCTTACCCTCTCTTAAAAATTTACTTCTGAATACTCATCCTGTAAAACTTTTTGAATTTATGCGCGCCACCAAACTCAAAATTTAACCTTTCCCCTCAACCCTTTTGTAATTTTACTGATTGATTTCCATGTTAACACACAGAGGTGTAAATGGCCTTAGATGCTAAAGCACCGCTTTAAAATAAACTTATGTTCGTAATACTACTTTTTTTTCTTTCCCTCTTTTTTTCTTTCTTTCTTTTTTCTTTCTTTCTTTTTTTCTTTCTTCTTCTTCTTCTTCTTCTCCTTCTTCTTCTTCTTCATCCTTTTTCTCCTTCTCATTATTTTTCACCACTAGTGCATAACCTCCTTTGTCGATCTCTTGAGCACCTAACGACATATGAAATCGGGAACGTTCAATGAATGAATATTCCAAAATCAATTGAAAAATATGAATCGAATGTGCAAAATGCGGTCGCTAAAATCATGAGGCAGTGACACTACAAAGAGGAAGTAGTCAAGAAGGAATGGAGAAAGAGAGTAGTCGCGGTGCATTTCCTCGATGATTATGACGGGTGCGACACCCGGTGCCCAGTGCAAACAGGCCAACGGCGCGCCGCGCAGCAACCAATGACAAATGATACCCACAAATTAGCATTCAATTAAAGCAGGTGAAAAATTAATCGTACTGTCAGTCCAGCTAGATTGTTTCCAGACGGCACTCTGTGGGTCGAATCAATAGAAGAGTTCGGACACAATTTGAACGCCTATAACTCCGTTTATACAAAACTTCGAGGTTCTAATCGTAGTTCCATTGGTTTCCTCGTAAAATCTTCCAGTGTATGCACCCCTTGAACTGTAAATTGTGACGAATTATACATTGAAATTTGCAGTTTCAGTCAAAAATTTCATGTCTGGCCTCCCTCATTGACTCGATCCACTGTGCGGCAATCCGCGTCAATGGTCCATGCTGCCATGCTAAAGAAGAACGCCGTATGAAAAAAAAAGAATTTCTGTACAAAAATAAAAATTTCTTCACTCTAATAATACGAAATTTTCCCAAGTTACAAATGAAAATATTGCATTGGTCGAGAGTATAATATCAATGTTTGTACCGACCGCAGTATTTTACAACGCTAGTTTTCCTTCTTCTTTTTTTTACGAGCAACATGTTTTTTCATAAATTTATATAATTCGAAAATTTATCAGATGATGCCGAAAGCTCAAATTAAATGTAAGGGAACAAACCAACATGTTAGGGAGAATGCTCCCTTTAAGGAATGAATTTAATTAATTAAATTTTGAATTAAATTCAAACCCTTTTCCTTCAATTTCACTCATTGTTTTTCGGCCATTTCTCTTCGTTGAACATTAACCACTGCGCAGAGTGAGATCTGCTCAAAAATGACGCTTGGGTCAAATGTAACTGGAAGGAAACCACACACAGAAACGCCTTCAACTGTCGAACAAGCAACACGCTTTGATTCTTCTTCGCCAATTGAATGAGATCACAGAGTCAAAAGAACCCAGGCCAGGGTCCCTCATTCTTAAGGACGACACGACGTTGCCAAATGATAACATCGAAACCCTCTGATCGTGCAAATAGGAAACGAAGCTTGAGGCTTTGTACATTTTTCAATACAAAGACCGCAAAACATTATCATTATTATTTTGGTTTTATTTTAGACAAGACCGCAAAATATGTGAGAAGTGTAGGGTAGGGATGTGTAGTTTTTGCCACCAGAGTTTTTGACACGAACACCTATTCTTTCCTCTTCCCTCTCTCTTTTCTACTTGTTTTATTGCCTA
Source organism: Bemisia tabaci (assembly GCF_001854935.1). Lineage (NCBI taxonomy): Eukaryota > Metazoa > Arthropoda > Insecta > Hemiptera > Aleyrodidae > Bemisia > Bemisia tabaci. The sequence continues at coordinate 352,014 of NW_017547210.1, read as the reverse complement.
TTTCTAAATAACTCTCGTATTTCTAAGTAATCGAGTTACACACGTTTCCTCACGATATTTGAAAATAATTTATCATCTATAAACTCCAAAAAATAAAGAAATGACGATGACACTGATAAGTGTTGATTTTTTTTTTTTTTTTTTTAACTTAAAAAGATTCAAATGCGAACACTCAAAGTAATTATTAAATTCAGGAGAATGTCATCGAGGCAAAGATATTTGCGTATCCTTAACCCGAATTGAAAGTTATCAAAATCAGTACAATTTGTTTCATTAATCACCTTTATCTTCCGTAGGAAGACGTAAAATTAAATGTCATACCAGGCTTCTGAAGACAAGCTTTAAAGATTCAAATAAAACATTGGAATAAATCAATTTCTTTATACGTACTTTCGCTATCAATTTTCTGTCAGCAAAGACAGGAGACCACGATTTCTCAACTATCTGTCAAACGCACCGGTCGTTGCGAAGTAAATTTGGTTTTTATATCGCGCCACCCTCTGACGCGAGCATCTCCCAATTTAAAACGGTAGTTTCCGAGCATCGCAATCAAGCCCGACACCGTGATCCTCTTTTAGCCCTCCAATGGCTACGAACACGTCACGTTGATACTGGAGCGGTCGCCTTTCTACCATAATAACCATTTTAAAAATTCTAATGAGCTTTATTCATATTTCATTTTACCATATGAGTTCTAATGTATACCACATTTCCTCCGCTTTCACACCAAGCGGCCTGCAACTGCTTTGTGAGATTCTTCGGTGTTACCTTGCATTTTGATCAATGGGACCGTACCATGCCATCTTCAGGTAATTTTAGAATTTGTTCGAGTTTTTCTTCTCCTTTTTTAAAAATGTTTACCCGTCTTCATCCTTTAGAAGTGCGATATCTTACATATTTTTGAAGCAAGGAGCTCGGAAGTAAGCAAGTTGTAAAATAGGTGAATAAATAGCCTTTCCGATTTTTTTGCAGAGTTAAAATTTGAAATTGAAATTTTATGCCGGAGTCTATTCAGGGCCAAAAAACCCCGAGTGATATGAATGCAGAGCGGAATCCATCCTCCTTACGGATTAACTTACACTATTACAGAGCGGAATCTACTCTTTTCGCGAAGTGCCTCTCGCTTTTGCGATGCTAATTTTACTCCTCATTCATATTCACTCGGAGTTTTCGGGCGCTATACAAACCCCGGCATGGAAATCCACTCTTCGATTTTGAACAGTGTACATTGAAAAAAAATATTTGTAGAATTTACCATTCCTTCGCGCTGTATTTTGCACATCGTGAAGGAATGGTAAATTCTACCAATCTTCAAGTCGATTCTGCCAGAGGAATGGTTACCTGTACCAGTATATCGTCACCTTCCAGGCAAAGTATCACAAGCGCCATGCGACGTTTAAAAATTTCCGCCGCCATTTTATTTCTTTCCTGAGAAATTGTTAGTTGAATCTGTTTGGAAATTTCACTAAATTTTATCGGCAGCACAAAGAAAATTCAGTGAAATTTTCGGACAGCTTTGTGAACACAGCTCGTTGAACAATGTCTCTGTAAAAAAATAAAATGGCGGCGGAAATTTTTAAACGTCGCATGGCGCTTGTGATACTTTGCCTGGAAGGTGACGATATAGTAACCTTTACCCTTCTTCTAGCAGACTTGACTCCAAATTGACGCTGTGTGAAACACAGCGTGAAGGAATGGTAAATGCTACAAATCTTTTTTTTCAGTGTATGTGTGGGGATTTTTTCGAGGGGCGGTGGAGGACTCGAAGGAGTGGGAAGGAAGGACTTAGACAAGATCCGGGACTGGTACCCCCGCGTGGCCGCGCGCGGCGAGGACCTAGGAGGCCGCTGGCCGGGACTCGGGTCAACAATATCTGTCACTTCGTCGCTTGGCTGACATAAGGGCGTAACTACACATTGAGATGAGCCCGGAAAAGCATTGAATTACATGGAAGACAGGGTTCATGGCAGAGTGTACTTACGCCCTTATGTCAGGTAGGCGACGACTTAATCTATCTTTTTAAAGAGGCTCGGCCCGTCGCTCCTCGTGCGGATTCATACGTCATTTATCAAAGCGCAACTACTGGTCTTGTTCTTGTTGATTTTCGCTCCATTTCTGCCGCGCTCGGGAAAAACGCCGCATGAACATTCGAGGCTTGCCAAATTTCCCTCGATAAAATGTTCATTTTTTAGGAAAGCTACGGATGTTTTCCCTTCAAATTTTCAGGACCTTCAGGTGGAATTACGAACAAAATTATCTGAAAAATTGGAAGGAAACCCTTACAAATTTTTCCGAAAATCCGTGATTTACTAAAGGAAATTTGGCAGCGCTTCGAGGCTCGTGCGGTGTTTTTCCTTAGCGCGGCAGATTTCCAGGCGGAGGAAACCGGTCCCCGCCCGGGAACATCATCCATTACTCTTCCCGGTCCCGCCGAGCAAATTCGACCGTGGCCGCGTCCTGCTCGCGGCCCGGAATCAGGCTAGGAGATACAATTTACAATTTACAATTTACAATTTACAATACGTATACAAATACACTTTGAAGCTGCCCGACTCCGGCCAGATGCTTATGGAACTCTGATCGCTGCATGTTGCCAAGATCTACGGCTTCTGCCGTTTACCCTCTCCTAAATTTATTAAAGCGGTGCATCCCTCGAAAATCAATCTTAGCTCTCTTGAGGTCATTCCTCTTTTGTCGAGAAGCTATCGTTGCGGAACGGCTCATTAAGAAGTTCGGAAGTGGATGAGGTGTCAATTGAAAATATGGCCGGTGACAGTAGTGGAGGTGAAGGTGGAGGTGGAGGTGGAGGTGGAGGTGGAGGTGGAGGTGGAGGTGGAGGTGGAGGTGGAGGTGGAGGTG